>CH003041.1:190689-202291 GCA_000149265.1 Ciona savignyi
GTTTTGAGCAGAGGTATAATGTAGATGACGTGGACAATTCATTCCTGCAGAAGCTAATGTTCAAATCTATGTTTGAAAATGACTTAATAATTATTTTGAAATCTAATGCAAGTTGAATCACTTCTTTAAATTATCGATTCGACCGGTTAGTATGGCAGTTTAGTGCGATGCCTTTCAACCGAAAGGTTGCAGGTTCAAAACTGGTCGCTAGCTAGTTAGTTGTGTCCTTGGGCAAGGCATTTAACGGACATTGCCTGAATCCAGTGAATTAATGAGTTCTACTATATTAAAGGAATGTATCTTTTATACACAGCAAAGTACAATAGCTCTGGTAACCCGACGGTGGGCACGAGTTGATGCTGTAACCAGTATATAAGACATATAATATAAACTTACTTCTCCTTTTATTTTCTGCATTAAAAGTCAACATTAAAAAAAATCCTTAAAAAATATAAAAAAAAATGTAAAAAGTCAATATTAAAAAAAATTGAAAAATCCTTAAAAAATTAAAAAATATTTTTTAAAATTAAAAAAAAACATTACAAAAAATTGTAAAGTCATATCACCTTTATTTTAGGTGCAACGTTGCACAAAAAATACCATCAAAATGTCGACACGCACCTGTCCGTGGTAATACTGATAAACGATTGGTTGATCGTATGTACTACTCCCGTTGCCATGGCGATGTGGTTCGGCTCGGTGCCACTGATCAAGACCATTTCGCCAATTTGGAACGTGTTTCCCGTGCCACAGTCCTGCCTGCAGTGCAATAAGTTGTATAATACGACTTGTATTTGTGCACTTGCTCACATGTAAGCTGCACTTGCGCAAAATATTGGGAAAAGGCGTGCAAGTAAAAAAGTTAGGGAACACTGGTCGTATATGATTGACACATACATTAATAAATTGTAGAATCAATCTAGAATCAGTTATTTCTAATCTAGAATTTTGATCTCATCAAAAATAGTATTAAAGAACAAGCGAACATTTTTGAACTAATTTTATTAAGAAGAATAAAATTACAAGTATGTTTAATAGAACAGTCCGACGGATTAGCTTGATGGATTAGTGTCTGTATTAACGCACCTTGCAATTTCGGATTATCAAACAGGAATATCCTATCCTAAACTGTAGTTTTAAATTATAATCATATTGGATTTCAAACTTATCCTATCCTAAAAAGTATTAACCTAACAGTTTTGAATTATAAACCTATCATATCCTAACAATTACAAACCTAAAAGTTTTAAATTATAAACCTATCCTATCCTAAAACTACAGTTTTTATTTATAAACCTATTCTATCCTAAAAATTATTAACCTGAAAGTTCTGAAATATAAACCTATCCTATCCTAAAACTGCAGTTATTACGGTATCGTACCTTTTAAATGTCTGCACCATTGAATCAGGTAGGTCGGGATAGGGTTGTGAGGAGCCGGCAAGTACTAGGTTGGTGATGCACTTGCCTTCGCTCATCCTGAAATATTATACACCAATCGTCATATATTTAAAACAATCTTTCCAAGTTTAAATAGAACTACCTTTCATTCGCGGTTTTTAACCAAAATCGCTTTTGTTTTTCCTTCTTATTTGTTTCCTGTTCCTCTAAAAATGTACAAGTCGCCCAGTGCTTGAAATACGCCAAGTCAGTGTCGGTTAGATGTTCGAAAATCTGACTCAGCAAAACCATTAACTCTGAGGTTGGTCGATAGCTGCCTTGAGGCTCATCTATAGCCCTGTGTGGTGGGGGGAATTGTTTATTGAAATTTGTTTAAAGTGTTTAAACAGGTTTTGGAGTTTTTTAAACATATTTTTAACAAAGAAATTTTTTTTCTTTAACTGTTTTGTCAATTTATTTTATTGGGTAAGGCAGGGGTGGGCAATTTCTCTAGTCGGCTGGCCAGATTAGGGAAAATGAAGTCCTTGGTGGGTCGGATTATTACATGAATAGTATTAAATATCATATTTACAGGGTATGGTTAGATACAATCTTCGCACATCCATTTCTAGTATGTGTGTATTTCAGAAAATTCTAATCCAAATTTTATAAATAAAAAAAATGCTAAACCAGAAAATCCAAATTATTTTTAAATCTTGCTTACTTGTACACAAGGGCACAGTTGCGTAACTGGGAGCATCTTTGGCATGATCTCGTGTTATCAATGGTGGGTGGAAAGCCACTTGGAATGAATGTGCTATCTGAGGTGGTACTCTTTTTTATTGTGGTTTTAGCGAGGTAGTCTGCGATCTACAGGGATAAATTTACGCATCAGGATTTAGGATAGGACACTAGGTTAGGATAGGATAGGGTAGGATGTTCATGCTTATCCCTGTGAATGGGAAAACCAAGGGGGTTAACACACACGCATCGTCAAATTACATGGCGCCCACCATCGGGTTACTATTGCAGTATGTTGTGTATGATTAAGACTTCTTCAATTTAGTAGAACCCATTAATCTGCTGGGTTCAGGCAATGTCCGTTAAGTGCCTTGGCCGAGGACACAACTAACCAGCTAGCGACTGAATAGCTATTTGTACCTGCAACATTTCAGCTGAAATGCGACGCACTAAACCACCAGACTAATCTGTAGGCTCTGTGATGGGAAATGGTAGGAGAGGTATACTGGTATATAACACGTGCAAGACACTTTATGAACATTATCCAACTGACACTGTGGAAATGTTCATAGGTTTTCTGAATGAAGGACTTTTAACACCACATTGATTTCTACCAATCTTTTTCCAACACATTGATTTCTACCAATCTTTTTCAACACATTGATTTCTACCAATCTTTTTCCAACACATTGATTTCTACCAATCTTTTTCCAACACATTGATTTCTACCAATCTTTTGAACGAGCATCATGTAAATCCCGCATTATGGGTTTCCCTAAAGCCCAGAATACAAACAATACACCTAAATAGCCGTGATAAAATTGGTCCTGTAGCCATAACTTTAACATACTTTGTTTCTTAAGAGCAAAACGCCAGTTTGGTCGGCACGTTTTAAAGGCACGCAACTTGATTTCACATTTTTCAAGTAGAGCAGCAGACCAGCTGGTAGAGAATCGGGTGGGCGGCCATCTTTGTTTCGTCTCTCATTGCAAAACATGGTGTAGATTGCGACCTGTATAAATCAACGGAAAATTAGATGGAAAACCTTAAATTGTGACTTGTCAATGCCGTATGCTGGCCTGTCAAGTGTCAGTTCTGTCACTTCAAGTGCAGAACTAAGGTTTTCTCTTTGAGTTGACAGTTATTTACCAAACAAATCTCAACAACTTGTAAGAGCTTTTTTTAGAATAAGTAATAAGTAAGTTAAAGATTAGATAGTAGGGAAACTACACACGAGCCACAATTTGCAGTGCAGTTCCCATAGCAGCTTTATTTTGTTTGCGTCAACTGAAAATGTTGTACCTCTTCAAAAATAATTATTATATCATATTGAATCAAATACTAATTCATAGTACAAATGCTGGTAAGGGTGCTATAGTGCCTTATCTTCGTGCGCTTGCATTTGTGCGTTGATTACCTTATGATGGCCTCGTGACCAACGCTTGATAATAATTACCTGTTGCCTTTATCTTTATCTTTCCCACTAAAAAAGTTACTTTAAAATCCCATCAACTTGTAAGAGCTTTTGTAAGGATAAGTTATATCTTTTAAAAGATAAGATAATAGGGCCTGTCGCCTTTATCTTTCCTGTTAAAACCCGGTAAGACATTACCGCGTATTTGCTTTTATATTAGCTGTTGTAGTTTGTTTTAGTGGAGATGTGTTTTCCTGCTGCCCACATTAAAACAAGCATTTTATGCAAAACATTGAGCGCTGCTGACTACAGGTTATCAAGAACTCCACTTAAAAGTGTAACAAGGGTACTTTTACCCTCTTTTTAAGTCATATTTTGAAAAATGTGACCAGTACTACCTGAACATGATGCTCCATGGAATGACTGTCTTTTCCCGTCTTTAATTCCAGAGGAAGAATGGAGTTTTCTATCGCTTGCGTTTTGTTGTTTTTGATCCGAAATTTTCCAGTTAAATGGGTTAATCCTTTTAATCCAAAACGAGGCGACCAAACATTCTCTTCAATGTCTTTTGTTGGAAAAAAACATTTAAAATACACAAAAAATGAAATAGAAAGGGTAATAAATATATTTTCTTAAATTCCAGCTAGTAATCTGATTTGTTTAGCATTAGACAGTTTTTTAATGATCATCTGTAATAACGATGTTATAACATAACACCCCTGCATTTTTCCATTCACCTCTAACTTTTTCCCATTTTCTAATTATATATGTTTTTTAATTACCTCTGTAAGAGCAACGCTAGCATTATATCTCACAGTTGAGCCCCTTGCTGGTTTAAGGTGGTCAGGTACGGCTGTAATCGGGAGTTGAAAGTCGATAGAACCAACGCCGGTGGTAGGTCGGTCTCGCTTGTATTCCTTGATCCACGATTCAATTTGTGGAATATAGCTCTCAACTTGAGCAAGGACTGTTTTCGAATCGGTGTTCATCGTAAGCCTAGGTAATAAAAACTAAGTTTTCTCTGTGTGAGAAGTAGTTTTTATCAAAGCGTATGTGTTAGTGACACACAATATGAAAATAATCTGTGTTAGCTCCGACTGTCTTAGTCAAAATCAAAATAACAACACATTTACCACATGGATATGTTTATATATATTTATATACATTAGATTAGACACAACATTGGTCATTTTTATGCACTGGTTTCATTTCATATTAGATGTTCAGGTTGGAACTCATGTGCATTAAAACTTGTGTGGTAAGAAAACGGTGTGATTTGAAACAAGTGTGGGTTAAAACTAGTGTGGGTTGAAAATGGTGTGGGTTGAAAATGGTGTGAATTAAAACTTGTGTGCTTGTTGAAACTAGTGTGCGGTTAAGTATCTGTGAGAAGGCGCTTTTTCTATTTAAATTTCTATATTTTATTTTCAAAACCCAACGTACATGTCTGAAAAATATCTTCTACTTGACACGGCATCTTTGGCCAATTTCAAGAGAGAATCCCTTGTCACAGTGGAGGTTAATTTCACAGCAGATTGGAACACAGAGTGAACAATGGTTCCAACCAGCATCACCGGACTTATGTTGTCAGCGTTTGTTGGAATCTCTGTGTTCTAATAACAAGAAATGTTGGAATAAAGTTGATCAATAGTAAGATGGCATAAAATGGGATCATTAAATTTTTTATGCTATCAGTTTGTCTAAAACAGACATGGGCAAAATATGCTTTGCAGGTAATATACTGCAAGACCAATTTAATTTATATGGAATACCGGTCTACCACAGTACAACATTAAATTTCCTGATTATAACCCTCACCTTAAATCGTTCGTTTAAAATAGCCCGACGCAAACAGCCAAGTCCATTAGAAACTGTGGTCCCACTAATTAAGGTATCCGGGTGTAGAACTAAAAGGTTGTTTTTGTCGTCCACTAAAGTACAATTGCCCTTCACTGCACCAGTGTTCTCTGGAACCAGGTTCACAATATCTCCACTTTCAACATTCAGATCAGCCCTTTGAAAATATGTCCAGTACCAATAAAAATTTAATATTGTACCAATAAAAACCAACATGGTAGGAATAATGGGCGTTCTATGGCCTAAATTCCTGGTCTCGGTAGCTACAATGGACCCGCCCATATAAATGTAATGTAATAAAAACCAACCAATGTACCGTAAAAAATGTAACACTGTATCAATATGAATAAACATATTACCGGTACTGTACCAATAAAAAAATACCACTCTAAAAATCATTAATGAGTAAATTGAACACAATGCAGTAGGCTAACTCTGGTAACCCAACTGTGAGCATGATGTAATACGATGATTACCATAATCATAATGTTGTTTAATGCTTTCCCCATATGGGTAAACATGAGTAAACTATTCTACCAAAAAGTTGCATAACAGTACACTAGTACAGTGTGTAATGAGTTTAACAGTGCAATAATTTTGGTAAACGACTGAAATATACCAGTAGTGCAGTACTATACATCTGCATATGAATGGTAGGAAGCTATTAATGCTTACCATTGGCTTTTGAGTAGAACAGTGTGTTTTAGTTTGCTCTTTTTATTTTGAACAGTTGCACTTTTCATCGGATAACCGAACTGATCATTTTGGTTACAAACTTCTAAAACCTCATGTCTTATGTAGTGCAGCTCGTTGTCAAAACTGAGTGGGATATATATATATATATATAGACTTCTTATTATACTAAGATCGGGTATAACTACGTTTCTTCAATTCAAAAATTAACATAAAAAAATTAAATTAAAAATTGATAAAAAATCTCAAAATAAGCATTGTTTAAAAGTCCTTAAATCATACTATTTACATTGTTAGTATCAGATATATGAAAGCAATGAAACATGTAAAATTAGAAATTGGAAATAATAAGTACATTTTTTAGGTTTCACAACTTGTAGTATAAGTAGTAGCAGTAGGCCTACCCACTTACCTAGCATTATCGGCACCTCCACTAGCAAATGGGGCCAAAGATTCATCATCCATAAAAGCATTCATCAAATCATCGTCTTCATCAAAAAAGAAGTCCTCCAAAACTTCTTTACTTTCAGTTTTAATATTTTCTTCATTCTTAAAGTTATTTACAGCTTTTTTGTCTTTGGTCTCACTTTTAAGTTCCCCAACATTTGGTGCGGGTGCATCTATATCTTGAGCTAGGTTCTGGTTTGGAATTATATTTCCTGCTTTAATTGTTTGTGACTCCGTTTTCAACTGATTACTCGGTGATACGTTATCTTGAATTTGGTGTTTTCTTTTTCGTTTCTGCAGGACAGGACTAGAAGGAATATTATCAGAAACAAAGAAAGCTTCTTTGACCGATTTATTTGGTTCAGGTGCATTGGTGATAGAATTCTCATTCTCAACCTCACTTATATTCTCATTGGCGATAAAGTATGTATCAGCACTTGCATTTGAACTAGTTGAAGTTTGAGAAATGTTGTCCTGTGGTAAAGTGATCATTTGTCTGTTGCTATCGTCTCTATGCAAAAGCACACGCTTCTTTTTGGCGGGACTATCATCAATAGAGTTTCGGTCAGTTTTGCGCTTCACCCTGAATATATAGAAAAAAGATATTTTACAGTAACATTCAAGTTCCTAGCTTTTTTTCACTGTTTAAGAGAGATTTAACATACATAACAATTAGTTTTTGGTATGGGTTGGAACTCACCCGAGTTATAAACGATGGGTTAAAAATTCGTCCAGTATGAAAACATTCAGATGAATAACAGTTTTAAAGAAACACAGAAAAATCTTGTACACCCAAAATACCACTGCTGATGCTGATATAGTCACAAAATATCAGTCTGTATATTTTTAACCAACACTCTCAAGTACTATTGTTAACATGCTCACTTTAGGTGGAAGTCTGGCGAACTTTTGCTCTTCATAAAAGGGTCGATTTTGCCTTGTTTTAACCCGTCTTTACTTTTCAACAAGTCATTTGCTGATTGTGTTTTACAAAAGGACAGTATGCTTCCTGTGCATAAATTAAGCTTGTGAACGGGGTAGCATTAATTATGTTTATCCAGGTCCGGTGGTTAGAATTTATAGAGTGATGGTAATGTTTGTTTTTTTAATTATAATAATAATGTAGGTTGATTTTCCACACACACACACTTTTATTTAGAAAATATGGAAGCTATGGTACAAATTACAGCTTTTTATCCCATTTGACTCTACACAACTTCTAAAATGTACACATTTTAACTAGGTCTCAAAAACTTTACTGAACCTTAGGCCTATACAATGTATAATAAAAAGTATAAAAAAGACAATTTTAAAACACACATCAGCATACCTTGCATGTTCTTCGAATTTGTCTTGTTCACTTTTTTAAAACTCATTATACAATCGATCATGAAACAACACCCAACCAGTTTGTTAAATGAAAGAATCCAAATTTTATTAATATAACACAGACCACCTATTAATTTGTGTGCTATTACTAGATGAAAAAAATCATCAGTTAAACTTGTGTTAGCAGTATGTAACCTATATTTTACTGGATAGCATATATGTATACATCCGGAAAAAATGGAGGGGAGAGTAAGAACCATTGAAAAAAGGGCATACTTCAGAATTTGCAACATACATTTAATTTAGTTCAAATTCGACCCATATGGAAAAAAGTGTGAATGATTAAAAACAGCACGGGGTAAAATACAATATCCCACTGAATTTACATTTTAAACTTTTTTTTCTTCGATTTCTTTCCAAAACCTTTTGACTTCTGTTTTCTTTTCTTTGTGGATTTTGAGATATCAGTTCGGTCTTCCAAGGCCGAGATGTTTCCGAATTTGGTCAGGGAATCCAGCTCTGAACGACGGATAATTTCCCGCTCTGCGTTTCTCTGTTTCTTTGAGACATTAAGACGAGTAAAATAATCCTCCTCAAAACGTTGCCTCTCTTCTCGCTGCCTAATGACCTTGGTTTTCACAGAAGAGTGATGCGCAATCTCCATTGGGGCATCAGTCGACTCCTGAGCGAGCTCTGCGATCAGCGAGGATTTACGAAGCGTCCGCTCTCGGAGTTTTTCAATTTCCTTGTCTCCTTTGCCTTTGATCTCCTGTTCATCATACTTCATGGCAGCAATATGAGGCGGAACGTATTTCTTCATTTCTCCCGACTCCTCTTCTTCTGCCTCACTCTGCTCCTCGTCACCGGTGAAATTATCGAGCTTCGGTTTAAAACTCAATGGGTCATTCTCAGCAAATCCACCCGAAGATACCGACTGCACTGCCTTATCAATTTGATATCTCAGCTTGTGCTCAAGTGGAACTATTTTTTCCAACACTGTTCTTCCCTCCACAATACGATTTACAAATTCAGCGTCACAGATGCTTTCGCCATTTACTTTACAATTCACAATGCCAACCAGGTCAATTAAGTACGACAGCATTGTTTGGTTTTTAACGTCCAAAAGTGAAACGCCGTTTTTGGTCGAAAGATCACCATCAGCCACAAGTCTTAATATTTCCTCGATTCGTAAAGTCACTACATCGGCTTGTTGCTTTAACGTAACAAGAAGGTCTTGAAATTTAGGCAAGTCCCCAGCCAGACTTTCATTGCGATCAGATTCATTTTGGTTGGTCATAATCTGATTAAAAAACTATTTCAATGCCTGAACAAACGTTGTATTAGGCGGTTGACGGTGGCTAAGCTAAATCTATTGCACAAATGTTTCTTAACACGCCACTTTGGCAAAGAAACTGATAAAATATTAAAGTATTAGTTCTAAAATAATATCATTAAAAGTAAACAAGACTTAAAACCTTAAACGATTTTTCACATGCTTTTTGCTGGGGACTCCCCTTCAACTACGTTAATTTCATAGAAATTTTTTTAAAAATAAAGTCAGGTAAGCTTTTTTAAAACAAACAGCGACTTGCCCTTACGATTTCGACATGTCTTTCTCACGAAAAT
This sequence comes from Ciona savignyi, assembly GCA_000149265.1. Taxonomy (NCBI): domain Eukaryota; kingdom Metazoa; phylum Chordata; class Ascidiacea; order Phlebobranchia; family Cionidae; genus Ciona; species Ciona savignyi. Next base: position 200,176 of record CH003041.1, read on the forward strand.
TAGATTAAAAGTATATATTTGGACTAGTGATATTTGGTCTAAGTCTATGATGGGATAGGATGATCATCTTTTATGTAGGCCTACATGGAAAAAGCAAGGGACGTTGTCCAAAGAAGGCTCGATATTATTGGACGTTAAAGCTTGGATCTGCTCAATTTGTCTAACTGAAAACCTTTCAAATTTTTATTTGAAGATTTTGGGCTGATACCTCTCCGTAAGTTTAGCACGAGAAAAGAAAGTAATAAGATAATCTAAAACGATCTTACCTTTTCCACGAGAAGAAATTTGACTGGGATAGGCAGATATGCTATGTAGGGACGGGGGAATTAAAAATTACCTGTGTTATATTGAATTTTGTTGAAAGATCTTAAAGCAACTCGATACTTTCGATACCAGCCGCTATTGCTGTTCGGTTGTGTCCTCGGGCAAGGTAGGTTATTTAACATTGTCTGGGTCCGGCGGTTTATCAAATCCAAAGCTCTGATGACCCAACATGCGGGCACGGAGAAATCTGCGGATTGTCCGTGTGGTAACGCCATATGTATTTCCCATCCCCGAATAAATACCCTTGGCCAACCCATCTCTGCAGCTAAAAGTAACCGGAAGGCAGTGCTTTAAATGCCACGAAAAGTAAGGCATGTTTCTCAAGCAGGAACAAAGGCGTTTGGCAAACGCCCGTTTTCGAACCCACAACATTTCGGCTGGTTGGGTACCTCAACAGGTATTTTTACATCCTATCCGAACCAGGAAGATGGTAACTGTACCTAACATTACGTACTGTGACAGTCTGGCAACTTATTTTGCTGAACGAAATAAAGTGAGGACAAACAGTTCGAAATTCAGTAATGTAATTGGTACCACGCGCTGAGTAGGTCAACCAACGGTACAAAAGTCACGGAATGTAGTAAATTGAAAAAACAAAATACTCGAATATGTGGATAAAAATTCAGTAGCTCGAAGAGGCGCAAGACGACGCTACGTTATCAAATCTACTGCTACTTGGGAAAGAAGAGAAAACAGCTAAGTCGATGTACCGAAATGGTTTTCACGATTTGGATTGGAAGAAAGCACGAAGATCACAAATTATTTCATTTTTCGAACGAGGTCTTTGCCGTTTACGTGATTGACAACTAATAAATAAGGAGTAAAATTGGAAAAAAAATAATCGCGAAGAAATATTTTCGAGAGAGAGAGTGCAAATTTGTTTATCAACGAAAGGAAAAAACGGGAGAAAAGGGCTTCACCAACCAGTACGCAAATGGAAACGGAAAATAAATAAATTCAAAAACGCGTCTGTGTTAATAGGTCTGAACCACTGCTGTTGAAAAGCCTGCGAAGGTCCTTTAACCGTACGTGGTGAAAATGGCAACTTGAAAATTTCGGAAAATTTCATTTGGCACCGAAAATCGACTCGTTAAAGTTGCTTGAATAATGGTCAACACACAAAGCTGCAAAGGAGTATTGCACAGACTCGGTGGGTGCGGAAAGCATGGGGGGTATGGGTGCTTTCATTTGTGGCAAAATATACAGATATTATATGAAAAGTCAAAAGTGTACCCCCCGAGTTATGCACGTACGTACAGCCGCTGTACGGTGGGGGAAAAGGGGTTTGACTGCTACAACAAAGCCATAGCTTTAGCATGCTATCCAGGGTGGTACTGGTAATAAACTGGGGGTCTTTGGGGAGTTCCCATGTTTTGATAAGGGGCGCGATATTGGTGTTGCTGTGGAAACTGTTTGTAGTCTTGACTTTGCAGGTTAGGTGAGTATTGGGGTGTAGTGGGGTTAGTGGGGGGTTGGAAACGTTGGGGAGAATATGGGATTCCAGGTTGTGGGTAGGAAGGGGGGTTTATATAACGTGGAGAGGAGTGGTAGTATGATGGAACAGAGTGGGGACTTGGTACTGGGTGATATGAGGGTGGGGTAAAACGCGGTGCTGTCCCCAATTCTGCATTTTTTGCTGTTGGTTGAGGTATTGGGATTGATAATTGAGGAGTTGAATAGGGTACGTTTCGGGGAATACCCTGGTTGTCCGTAGATGGTGGGGTCAAGTAATGTGCATTCCCAGGAATTCCGTGGTTGGCCATGGATGAAGGGGTCGAATAGGGTATGTTGT
>CH003041.1:209386-301127 GCA_000149265.1 Ciona savignyi
ATTTGAGGCTTGGGTTATCGATGTTTGACCCATGGGGTCGAGTTTCTGCGAGTACGCATTAGAAGGGGCTACCGATTGCGTTACATGTCCGTGGTAGCTTATGCTACTGACAGTCCTTGCATTGGGGTCCTGCTGCTCGTGCCAAGGTCGATATGTTTGCATGTTTCGCTGGAAGTTCGGGTCACCAACGTTTGCATCGGAGCTCGGCACATTTGAATGCGCGGCGGGCACGTTTGTGGTGATGGGCGACGTCGCGAGATGCGGCATGCTCACCATGGATGGGCTGGTGGCCTGTGCTTGCGGCATGCTGGCCGGTGAAGTTCCCATCATGTTGGATATCGGGCTACGGAGACTGCTTCCTGCCGACCCAGCAAAGGGACTGTGTGACACTACCCCAGCCGGGGAGCTTTGCATCATAGGACTTCGGGTGTTGCTCCCGCTGCCGGCAGACTGCCCCGACAAGTGCCGGGGTGCGGTGGCGGGGTAACAATCACCCGGGGTGTGACTTGTCCGACGAGCCGCGTAATTCGGGCGCTGCTGCAAGTCGTGTGGACTCGTGAGGTTGGTTGATTGGTTAATGCCGGGTGCTTGTGGGGCTTGAAAATTCCACTGGTTGTCGTTCGATGGAACCCTGGTAGCTGGGTGCCTCGGGGTCATCTTGTCCGGCATTTTTATTTGCCCCGATGGACCGTGGACGCCGTATTGCTGTCCTGGCCCATACGGGTTGTAATGCTGCGAGGATCCAGAATATGGTGCTTGCGAATGTACTGCAGGTTGCCTCGTATTCATTTGCTGGTAGTGCGGGTGAGGTTGCTGGGGAGGGTATGGATACCGCTGCGACATTGTAGGTTTACTGGGGTAATCCGAGGGGGGTCTTTGCACATTGGGTGCTGTGTATGGGAATCTATTGTCCGTATTCGAAGTGTTGTTTTGATTTGAACAGAACATCTGTCCACTGTAGGATGGGTTGGGACTTGTACCCGCTTGGTACATTTGGCTGTTCATTCGATAGCCTCGATTCTGCTGCTGCTCATATGCTAACATTCTAGAAGGGTCAGGGTTTCTCTGAGCTGAATGATCAGGGTACTGCTCAATGTTAGCTTGGTACATTATGGAGTGATCAGTGGATTGGCTGGGTCTTTGAGGTGTGTTGTTGGTCGAATGTTGGGAATGAAACTGAGGGGAAACTTTCGGGTTGCTTAACGATGCCTGGCCTTCAGGGGTGCTCTCCTGTAGATTCTGTTCTGTGGCATAACTCTTTTGCGACACAATGTTTGCATTAAGGTAGCGTTCTTGGGGTGGGTTTGGGTGCTCTTTTATTGGACTGGATTGGCTTGGAAACGATGTTGGGGAGCTGAATTTTCCCAGGTTGTTCAAGAGCTGGTCAACCCCTGCTGACGGTTCGCCTGAACCGGGTCCCGGACCTGTCGGTAATTGTGGGGGGGGGTTGACAATTTGACAACTGACCGGGTATAGGGTCAGCTGGGTGGTTGGATGCACGGTTCCAGCCGAAATTCGGGTCCTGTGACGCTCGGCGCTGGGGACTTTGTAACGATTGGGCGTTGGACGGGGTACCCTGGCTTTGAAGGGAATTCCCCAGAGCAGAGGACGAGGTGTCGCTTATCGAGTTGTTTGAAACTGGTTCCGGGATTGTACGTCCCGATTCGATGTTGCTCTCAATAGCTTGGAGCGCTTGGTTGATGAAGTCAGATTCCTCGATTTGTACTGGGTGCTCTGTAGTGGAGGATTCACTGGATGGGATCGCGCTGGGTGGGTAAGGGGTACTGTGGGGCTCAGGATAGTAAGGTTGCCGGGGTAAATCTGCGGAAAAAAGGTGTGATATGTTGGGCAAGAGGTGATGATGCAGTAATTTTTTTATGTGCAAGTTTATAATCTGCTATAGGATTGTTGCCAAGTACTTTTTAATATAAGTTTCTGTATATGAATTGGCCAGTCAAACTATTATACTATAATTAAATATTAAGCTTTTTAAATAGTACAGTAGGTTGTGCCAATTTGAGGTGTTTAACTTTTACCTGTATTAAGTTCTGATGATAAAGTAGGTTGGGACAGGTTGCAATTTTCGCCGGCTTCTTGGCTGGTTGGCGTTGAATGGTGGCTGACTGTTCTGTTCAGCTCGCCGAATTCAGAGAAATTTGGGTGTTGAGTTGGGTGTATTAAACCCTGGGAGTAAACATGGGGATAAGGGATAGTTTTGAGGATCGAAGTAAAACATCATAATTAATAATTATTGTAATCTGTGTTGTCTAGTTTTAAACATTTCGCAATATACTACATGTTTTGAAGTTGTGAAACAAAAAAGTTTTTGAATCTATTGGATATTGTTTGAATTTGTAGAAAAGTGTTTTCTGCACTTTATTGTGTTTGGTGACATTCTATTTGAATAAGGTTCACAGTATAGCTGCATGATCACAATACTAACCCTAAAATTTGCTCTGTAAGTAGCAACCATAATTTTGTTGTAAGAAATATAATAAAAACTCTTAAAAACCTAAACATAATGTAGATCTAAAAAATAACTTGTAATTTTCAACAGGTTATTTAAAGAAAATATTTTAAAGAGTGGGCATGCACATAACATGTGCATCAAATGTTCCGTCCTTTTATTAGGTCTTTTTATTGTTAAGCTTTAGAAGTTTTTTTGTTAATATTACCTGAGGTAGGTTGTTTGGTGGTGCTTCTTTTGTTTTACTTCGTTTAGGGACGTTTGAAACAAAATCATCAAGATCCTGAATAGTAATAAGAAAGAGTTGTAAATTCGTCGCATAGTTTAGTGCGCTGTGAATTGGAAACATACAGTACAATGTTAACGTGGTTGCGTGTTGTTGCCCAGACAGTTCACTATAGTCTGAAGGTCGAGCGAGGCTGAAAAGATTTCCCGCCCGTGTATGATTTCCACAGCACGTTGCGTCGTCGCGCACGTCACAACACCGATATAAGGAAACCAAGGGAACCAGAAATTTGCCAGTCGTCCAACCGTTAATTATTAACAGCGAGTAGTGATTGGTGTTTTACGACGACATCTGCTCAAAATACCGCTTTTACTAGAAATGTAGATTAGTAATTGATAACCGCGGCGTGTATGCGAGAAGAAATACGGAAGGCCGCGTATTTGATTTAAAAACAAGACCGCTACAGTTTGGCAGCGAGGAACGGTACACAAAGCGCTGAATTGACGAGTTTAAACCAGAACCAGGCAAGTTTAAACTTGCCTAACGTCGTATATTTGAACATGTGTGTGAAACAAGTTTTACATTTTCTCAACCGAAGCAAATTTGTGTTTTAAACATGGTGCTGAATACTTTGCATTAAAACGACACGGGATATGGTAATATTCAAATTGTTGTAAAACACAAGCTGGGGTATATGTATCTGAAACGTAAAAAATGACCTGCACTTCCCCGGTTACCGCGGGTTCTATGCGAGTAACAGCTGCCCCGAGACACATTAATCGATGACATCGGTCACGTGAGCAGACTCTATGACGTAATAAAGGAAGAGAGTAGCAGAGCTCGAATGGGCGTTGTTGTTCAGGCAATGGCTGCAGTTCGGTTTTGTGTGGAAATGTAGGCTTGTTTGACAAACATATGTTAATGAAGTGACTTTATTTTAACACGTTAATTAAATGTACTTGTGGTTTAAAATTTTAATGGGCATTGCTTAATGTAAGATTAAATGTTTTAAAAGTAATACAATTTGTGTTTGTTTTATATTAAAATCTTTCTATTACAAATGTAATAAAAGTATATAATGTGTCATTACATAAATTAGATTGAGTTGATTAGCAGTATGTTTTGAAGTCTTTGAATATTAAAACAAGAAATTTAAAAATAAATTTACAATTTTCCTTTTTCAAAAATACTACCATATTAAAAACAAATCAAGATTAATAAAAAGTAATATTAAATTTTTATGTTTTGATTTAAATAGCCGCTGTACAATTAAACTTTACATTTGACAAGAGAAACCATCATACGCCTATCTCAATTGCCGCGCTTAAACATTTTTATTTGGTCCTTAAACAACCATTTGTGTTTCTAGGTAATAACCTTTGGATGTTTTTCTATTAAGTGTCTTTTTTTTTGTTTTTTGTTTGTCGTCGACTAATGATGCGACTAACAATAAGTATCATACGCAATGTAGTTTTAACAAGCTCTAATTACACACTTTACTAGCCATAAAGAGAACCGCTATTAAGTGGTAATTATCATTCAACTTTTCACTGCGGCAATTTTAGTCAATCGATAAAGATACATCGATTCGTGTACTACGATAGGCTGTGTTATCGTAGTAGCCGACTTGCTAACAGCCCCACTCTTGCTTATTCTCTTTTTCTCTCTCTCTCGATTGCATTTTTACACTGCAGTTAGTGGACTCGGAACACCGGGTAACACAGATGTAAACAGAGTCACGTGAGCATGTCTGATTGCACATGGACATCGGATGATTACAAGACCAAAAACGGAACGCAATCGGTTGTGAACATTTTTAACTTTTTAAGTATCGGTGATCTACCACTTACTCGTTAAGATTATTGATGTATGGTTAATCTTAGCTCGTTATAATTTGACACACAATTAAAACTAGAAACCAACATTTGTCCACTAAACTTTAAAAATTAACGAGAGTGAAAAGAACATGCTACATAATCTCTCGGGTCTAATTACATGATATACTACATCTAGGTTGAGCACTGTTAAATACAGGATGAGATTACCAACAATCTTAAGTCCCGTATGCCAATTAAATGTTTGGCCTTGACAACGAAATTACGTGAACAAAAGTGGTGTGCCGGTAAAACAACAACCAAGAGTATGTGCCATGCAGATCGACAGACATGATTGCAAAGATGTTAAATTGTCTGGAAAATTACACGTTATTTCGCAGATTCTTAAAAACCTATGCTATATAATTACATAAAGGTGTATTCAACTAATCTTTCTGAAAAACACTAAAGAGTGAGTGGGTCGTTTCCTTTAGACTATATAATGCAGAGCTTTTCTCTTTCTTGAAGCGTATAAACAATGTCACATGACCTAGCGCATGCTAGAGTAAAACCCGACTGGTTCTTAACGGGCTAGAATAAATACATATCAATGAAAAATGCCAACGAGACTCAAAATGTATAATTTTATGCTGCATTGTCAAACATAATCATACAAATAAACATGGATTGCACTGTAGGTTTTGCTACTACATGTTTAGAGACACCTGTGCGTAACTTAATTAGTTAAATAGCATTTTGTTACGCAACAAAGCATGACAACGAGAAAAATTATGTAACTAAAAAAATTAATAATAATTTTTAATAAATACAGGTGCATACATACCTTGCCCAATAGCAAGTAAAATTCCAAAACTTAGAGGCAAATTGAGAGAGCAATTTGAGACGGTGGACATAAAATGCTGGATTCAAACAAAGGCTTGTTGGAACAACCACTGAGTTGGAAAAGCTTGCATAAAAAAGAACTAAAACTACATTTATATATATATACAAATCTAGAATAAGAGTAGCTTTAGGAGTAAGAAATATACAACTTTCTCGACCTGAATTGCAAAAGTAGTGATTTACTATAGGCCTTGAATTCCTTGCCACAAATATGCAAGGTAAGTAACTAAGTATTAAAAACGTTAGCTGACAACACACAACAGCCAGCCATATTGGTGTGACAGTAACTGCCTCCGTTACACTGTACTGTTTATGCATCTTTTACTGTGCAGGATATCCTACAAACACCGCACACACACACGCCCGCCTATTGCAAACGGATTTCGGGCTTGTTTAAACAGGCACGCAGTGGTGTGTGTGGTCTGTCACTGCAAGCTGCCAGTTCTGCGTATTATGCGTATTGGTAATCGATCGACTCTCAACGGGTGCACTGGACTACGCTAAACCACGCTACACTCCATCGTTACCATATGGACAACCACGCTTTTGCTTTGCTATTCGAAAACATTAATACTCTTTTTGACTTCTGCTGGACTAGTCGTTTAATGTAATAACCTTCTGTTTTTGACATTACAGCGACAACGAACGACTGACTAAGTAAGCTGAGCGCTAGGACAATATGCCCGGAGCTATTACAAAGCGGAAAAGATATAGCCAGCCTTTGAATACGACTACGCCGCAGAGTAAATCCAACCATACCGACAGAGAGCCATACGTAGAAGAAGGTCCGAACCGCGAGAGAAAGTAAGATAGAAAGCACTGGCTTCGCGGTTTCGCTACGCACGTACACTGCTAGGCGAACAAAGCTACTCTATTATTTGAATAAGAGCTCTGAGAGGGGCTATTCTGATGAGCGACCACACAATGCAAAATCGATTCGTTGGCCACGAATATTTGGGCACATTTGCAGAGAAAAGGCGACGCGGTAAGTGGGTTAGAACGAGTGGTTTGGAACCCAGGGATAGTGCGACATTTCGCCGCGATTGTGGTTATGCAAACAAACTCCTAAGCGATTTTTTAAAACCGCTTTAAAAACTGAAAACTATGAATTGTGTTGAATGATATGAAATAATCATTGCTTATCAAGTACACATCGTCTAAAACACCATTAAGTAAATGATATCGATTACCGCATATTAGTTATGTAATTATTGCCTCCGGTGGTTAAGAAAATGTTTCATGGCGTATTAGCCCCCTCTCTCGACGAAAGCAACGTATTGTGCTTTCCACGAGATGTCGCAATGGAGCTTAAAAGCAGGCGCTGCGAATACTGTGGATTAAACCTTCACATCTGCGATAAACACAATTATGACTGCGATGCTTAAATAAACAAAAAAATGATCATTTTCAAAACTACAGAATTTAAACACAATTTTTTTTATCTATGTACATTTGGAAAACAACGCTAATACGGAAACCAACAATTTAAACTGAAATTACCGTGTCGCCTACATGTCTACGCAAGATTTATTTAAATGTTTACTAATGGCGCCAGGAACGGGTATGCGAAGTCTTTAACAAAAACGTCAAAACAATGATGGTCATATTGAGACGCATTGAATCATGCATTACTTGCCTTATAATGGGGGGGGGGGCTGTTCTGCACAAATCGACCTTGAAAAGGTGGCTAGCCGTCCGAGAAGTCGATTTGTTTAAAAAACGATTGTTTAATAATAATACTGCATTGATGGAAGATGACCCGACTAAAAATAGATGACCTGTGGTCAATTTCGAAAGGAAAATGCTTCGAAATATTTATTTTTTTAATTATGGCGAAATTAAAAACTTGTATTGTAGAATTGTCGTGTTTTTTTACGATTTAAAAAACAAAATTAGTAAAGCTGTGCTAATTTGATTTATTTTAATTTATTTAATAGTATTCGTATTATTAATACAAGTTCGGAAAACGTGTTCAATTTCATTTTTGTAATGATATCACAAATTATATTAATCGATGTACACGAGTTCATTTTAGGGCGCTTAAAAATTCGATACGAAATTATTGATTCAGGAATAATCTAACAATCCAAATTGATTGGGATAAGGCCTCCTTACATGAACGTCTACATCAAGATGAGAGATAATCAAATCGGCTGTGACAGACCTCAATTCGAATCGTTGATGCCGTTTGCACTTAAATTCGATAATTTTTGCGTTTATTCCAATATCCCCAAAAACAGACCTACCCTAGGTTAAGGCATACATGACTTTTTATTACATGAACTGACGCGTCCATGGTCGCCATTGCAAAATCGCGACCTTTGGAATAAAATGGCGTTGGTTAGATCACAACGCTCTGAATACAATGTCTTCGAATAAAATACAGTTTGGCGACAAATAAAGCCAGCAGTGTTTTGGTGTTTAGGGATTAGCATTTTACTTGAATAATACTGAGAATCAACGAGTTATGATTGAAATATATCGCCCTTGTACACAAACAGTTAAAGTAATAAGCTAGGAAGTGTTCGGTTTTAGGGAAATTATTTAATTTCATGGGTATTTTACTTTCAATCCAAATGCTTTTTAATTCGAAAATTTCTTAAAATTAAATTATCGTACTTACATAAATATTATCTTGTACAAACTGATAATTCTTAGCGTACAGATCGATACTCAATTCTCTGTTTGTGTAACACAGTGAAATTTCAATTATATATGTAGATTTCTTCAAAAAGTATCATTTTGTGGTTGGTAGCACCCATATTTATACAGAGAGATGCACACTGCCAACTACCAATGCGCGCTAATATATCTCAATTAGTAAGAGTAACTTTACAGGGTAGCGCAATCGAACTTCTCACCTTTCGTTTCTCTGGCTTGGAAGGAGCGGGTTCCGAAGGTGGTAGGTAAGGAGACGATCCGGGCTAAAAAAGGCACATTTATTATGTAATTGTAAATCGAATTTCAAGCTTAGCAAAGTACGGTTTAATTAAACAGACAAAATCCAATTATACAGTCCTTTACAGCGAGCGGGTCGAGTTTTTTTTTTGGCGGTGGAAAAAATAAATATACCAACAACTGACAGATGCCAATTAGATTCTCTTTATCTTGGGTGAGTGGAAAGGGAAAACAACTTTGACCTAGCAAAACAAAGCTGACCCCAAACTAATGTAACGAACGTAATGGGCTTTGTAAACAAGAATGCACTGTTAACCAAAAGCAGCGAAAAAGCAAAAATTGCAGCAACTTCGCGCTAACGGTATATTTAGAATATTACGTGGCGATTTCAGAACAAAAAGAGATACCCAAAACACAGTGAGTAATGGAGACAGAATGCAACATTTAAGAGAATTTTTCTCCATGTTTACTCAAAACAGCCAAAGTGATTCGACGGTTATGTTGGGTCGTCTTGGTAAATACTCTTTTGCTTTAATAAGCAAGATAAGAAAATGGAGGCAAATACTTAGTTAACCCGAATACGTTTAACAATAATTGACATAGAAACTAAACTTTAGCACTGTATCCTTAATTTGCAAATTACAAACCCCAGATATGTGCTTTTCTCACACGCTTCATTTGTGTTGTAGTTTTATCTCACATAAAAGTTTAATTAAAACCCGGAATTCCCGTGTGGATTTTGTGTGAATAATCCTATTGTGTGTACTGTGTCAATCATGACTTGGTTATAATGAAAAGTCACACAGTCAACATTTACACGACAATGTCGATGTTTCTCTCCGTGAGCGATAACAAAGGTGATTTGGCTTTGTAAAATTAATTAAAATCATTACATAAGATTTGCGTGACATTGATAGGTAATTGACCCGCTATCACCAATTACTAGTGAAGACTTTAATAAGGCTTTATTTATATATTTAGTCTTGTTTATAGTTGACTAAAATTGCCCAGAGCAATGAATTCCCGTCGCCACACAACGAAAACGGATCAACATTGAAAAATTTAAATCTAAACAGCAAAATGTGTGAAATGAACTAAAACGCAATTAGTAATAGATTTATAAGAAAAGTGTCATAGTACATGTCGTCAAGATGTAAAAATATAGTTGGAATTTAAAGGCGGTAAGGAAATCAACTAAATACGGAAGCAACATTTATTAATTTCACATAATAATTAACATGATAAATATAAGTAGTCAATATGTAAAAAACATATTTGGAATTTTAAATGGGTTGGCCGTATTTACTATATTTAATGGAATTTTGTTTTTTTATTGACTAATAAATTAGGCTTATGACCGAAAAGAAGGACGTAATTTCGATGGTATTTATAAAATGGTATTTTATTGCTGGCGACAGGAATAGGCCCATGAATAAAACATATGGTAGAGCATGATAAATCAATTACTGTAATTAAACATACCACAAGGGGGATAAGCATATTTTTACGGTGAAGGTCGCCAAGCACGGTTTGCCAATATTATTCTATACATCGCCTTTGGGCAACAACTAATGGCTAACATATTTGGATATCAGCACCTGACTAACCAATTTAATATTGATGCAAGTGCATGATGTCATATGTTTTCTGTTGTGACATTAGGGCATAAAAGGACACGATTTTGGGCGCGATAAACCTCTATTTCGCGCTTTTATTTGGTGCAGGTCTTAAATTAGAGTAGATTAACGCACCAGCTCGCTTGTGTTGTAAACATGCCAAGAAAGCCTTTATGGGCGTTTGTTAAACGCAGTGAAGGACAACTAACAGGGGAATATGGCATTCCTTGATTATTTTTCTGCATATGCATAATTAGGGCAATGAACATTGATTCTATGGATACCACTGGGAATTATTAAGGGCACATGGCCTTCCTTAATTTCTTTGATGCTAATATTTATAAAATATATGCATCTATAAAACATTTATAACTGACCAAGTGTAGGAAAAGATAATACCATTGAAAGCACAATTATAATTTTAAACATTAAAAAAAAAATTAACATTTCTGATGATTAATTAATTTTACATTAAAATAATCTTTGTGGTATAGGCCTGTACCTCTACCAATAAAGAAATGGTTATGAAAGATAAACAAATAATCGATTGAATCATAATACCATAAAAAAAATAATTTTTTAAGCAAAGAACATTTCAATGATATGTGAAGAAATAAATAAATTATGAAGAAAAAATTTAATAATTAGCAACAACCAACTGAGCACTCTAGAATGGCTTGATATTTACAGAAAATAAATTTTCAGTTTGACACGCTTTTCAATTAAATAAGAGTGTGTAAGAGATAGTGTGTTTACGAAAGTGCTAAGCTATTCTCTTTCATTCTCTTTATCCTCCCATTCTCTTAAAATAGCATCAACTAGGTTTATACATGTTTGAATAGCAGATTCCTTCATGCTTTATCATTTACAGTTAGTATTGTTATTAAAGTGAAGGGTGGAGGGGAAATGATAGCTTACCTAAATGGATAGGTATTGAACGTTTGGTATTTTAGATAATGGCACAACGCCTTTCAATGCCAACTCTATTTCATTTAAAAAGCAATAATTTAGAACCATTCATATGTACACATTAATATTAATCTTAAGGTGTGTTATGAATATACTATTAGCCTGGCAATGAAATAGAAGTCATAGACTCTTTGGGATTCCCGTACAGTAACATTTTCGAAAAAAAAACTGTTAAAAGGTTAATTTAAACTAAATAAAAATTCCAGATTTAAATACATACTAATTATAATAACTGGTTTTCCAATGATCAAAACTGTTTAATATATTGTAACATTAACATGTTCATTTGTGTCAATAATTATCTCAAGAGATTTAATCTAATTGATTTCAATGAGAAATCGGTTATTAATTACAACACACTAATTTGGTTGCGCAATTAAAATCAGGGAGTGTCACGGTGTATAGGAAGATGGGAGAGAGTTGTAAAACGATACACTGTTTCCACTCGAAAACAGTGGCGTTACGCAACCCCTGGGACAGTGTTCAGCTTGTGTATCATGATCACATTGTAGAGGAAACAAAAGCAACACAGAATAAGTGGCCGTGAGAAAGCCTTACTCACTATGAAGTAGTGGGGATCTAACAGGGTCAACTAGACCACTTCTACTCAATGGGGCACTTGAGCAGATGCGCAATCAATTTTGTCAAGTCTTAATGTTGCCTATTGAGCGTGCCCGCATAAACAAAACCGTGTGACAAAATTAATGGGGCGCGAAAAAGTGTACACAATTTCAAGTAGCAGTGTTTTTAACACTTTGTGGCATGTACATGTTGTGAACATGGATAAACGGAACTAAGATAAATTGTCATGTGAAATTACGAGGCTATGTTATTTATTTGCAGAACAGAACAAACAACTATGAAAATGGGGAGCTGTGGATAATTGTTACGCAACCACATATTGTATTATAACAAATTGTATTTTAAAATTGTTTTGTCAGAAATAGGGTCGGTACCCTAGGATATTCGAAATTTTAATAATTTAAAACAAATTTAGGTAAATACATATACTATAATTTTTCATAAATTCAATTGTATAGTGATGACTAGTCATTATTAATTAACAGATCATTTAATATACTAGTGTAAATTTGTATGCTTGTAAATTGGTTCACTCAAATGCACATTGGTTTAGCACATTGTATTAAACACACAATGAAACAACATCTTCTAAATATGAATTGTGAATTTAATTGCGGTACCTCGTATATATACCAGATGTTTCACATGAGGAAATTTATCGATAAATTAAACATGTCGATTTACATAAGCAATTATTCATTGTTTAATGGTTTAACAGACATAGTCAGCAAATACATATGTGGGCTATAATATACAAATTAGACTAAAACATATTTATAATTAAATCTTTAATACCGGATTACCTTTATTGATAAAAAGATAATGGAGAATTTAGGTTTATTACAACTAAGTCACAAAGTTAAATCTTGTCATTCTGAACAATGAATCATATACCAACATATATATTCAATAGAACAGATGGATAATAAAAGAGAAAAATGCTTCCGTCTGGACAATAACAACAAAGCAAACAAGAGGCATAGAAATAGAAAACACCGATAAGCTTTTCCCAAAGCTTTTTGACAAGGAATTAAGTTTGAAAATGAGCACCACACTCAATTGGTTATTAAAGAGAGGAGAGGGCCTAGATAAAGCAATAATAATAACAAAAAAGCTTGTTTTGTGTTGTTTAAATAGGCCAAGTACCACTCTTTAATAACAGAGGGTCGAGAGAGCTAGCAATTTAGGGCCAAACAATAAAATGACAAAATGGAACAATCATCAAAAGATAATGTTCAGGATATTTATTTTTGAAGCAAATTAAATATCGCTCATATATATGTTAATAGCTCGAGGCACAAAAGTGGATATTACATAATTACCACATGAGACCGCAATTATTGATAATTTTATATCATACTGGAGGATATGTCAAACACAGAACATGAAAGAACCACAAAGTAGTTACCAAAGTAACAAATTTGTACTTTAATCACATCAAACGAATAGATGCCAAAATTAATGCAGAGACCCCCAAAAGGCAAAAAGATGTACCACACTGAAATATTAACATGGATGATCAATTACAAGATACAAAAAAAAAACAATTAGTCTGCTGTATATTAAAAGTATGTACAGTATGTACACTTTTTTTTAGATACAGTAGTATATTTGCTCCATTTGTATATTTGCAAAATACATGCTTGTAAAGGCAAATCTTTGTGACACTATTACCACAAATATTGTTGGAAACAACTGAACAATTAATTTGCAGCTGTATTTCCACGAATTGGCCTGAATCACCTGGCGCTAATGTTCCGAGATCATCTAGCCAGATTACCGGAATAGAGTAGATAGTTCTTAAGATTTACCTTTTTCTTTAAAACTTCACATTTCCGATGGATACAGATCTGTTTTCCCTTCGCTCGGTTAATGCAGTTCATACATGAACCGCAATTCTCTTTACGCTGGCAAGGCCCGCAGTGGCCGCATGCTTTTCTTTTCTTGCGTGAACTCTGTTTTAAAGAGATGGGTTCAAATTAATAGGCTGACAGTAAATATGTATAATTTTTATCTTAGGCTGGATAATCAAGTTCAATGTTTGAGAATGTAGAGGACTTTTTCATGCACCTTTTACTCAATGCACAATGGAATGAAAAAAATATTTAATACAACAAAGCAATTCTTGGAGACTATGTTTAATAGTGTGATAGTGTTTGGAAGTAGTTTTTAAATTTATTGTATCTTTAAAGTCTTTTTGAAAAAAATTTAGAGTGTACAATAGACATATAGTAATTCTTACATTTAAATCTCCCCTTACATCCAGATCAGAACCATTCGCCAGACTTGTTAATGGAGAAGCTCCTGTTTTCCGATCTGGTAAAAAATACATTACAAAGGTAATACCTGACCGTTAGTACAAGACTACCAAACTAATTGACCCCGAGTTAAATTAAACATTTTTTCATTGCATAGTCACCAATTTCCGATCATAGTAATTATAGCTCATGTTACTATTGCTAATTAAGTAGGTCGTTATTACCCGTGTGAAGCAGACTAATCACAGGTTTGCTAATCTATCTGCTCACTGATGTCATAATACGTTTTAAGAATGTCTATCGTCAGAGCAATGGTCAGATAACGAGAATGATCAGAGAACAAATTTAAAATGTTCAGGTTCTGTGTAAAACGAAATTGCACTACAACATTAAACAAAAAGGTAAACATAAATTTCAAAATAAAACACACATGATATTTTAGTACAGAGTTTGTGGAAATAGGAAACCAACATTAGGCTGTGGCGATTGTTCAGTTTGTTACCCGACCGCAATTTAAAACTAAGATTTATAGATCTTAATAACAAAAAAACACAGAACCATACCTGAAAGGAGAGAAGAACTGAAAGGGGGTCTTAAACCTGGTGTGTCACCTGGCACCCCGTATCCTGTAAGCGGAGAGCCAGCTCTTGGGTGGAGCCCAGGAAACCTTAACAAACATTCATATATATATATATATATACAATACATCAATGGTAGATTAATTAACAAAACATATTGATAGTAATAACATTTAATTGTAACTAAAGTGCCTGGACCCAGATACATTGGGACTCTGACAAAAGCATTTTTATGATTGTTAAAACTGGAGGTTGATTACTTTTGATTTATATAATGCGCACTGCTTATTTAATGTGGTTAAATGTTATTATTTCATTTAAATTTGGCGTCTGTCACTGGGTTAATGTCACAAAAGATACGAGAGCAGTGCGGCTTTCCTGGGGAGTGGTCAACAAGATGGTAAATTATTTATGAGATACCATAGCAGATAGCTTTTCTGCTAGAATTTTGATTGCAAAATGTCACAACAAAAAATAACACACTAAAAAGGTCGTAGCTACATGTATTAGTGATGATAACATATCTACAAGGCGTAAAATGTTAACAAATGGTCTTACTCCTTTTTTTATTTATTGTAATATCTAACATGGATTGTACATATGTGTTAATGTAAATGCTAAAAGGTGAAATTACATTTTTATTAATTGTAATTACCTGGACATCATATGACTTGGGGCTGAAAGCAGGTATCTCTCGGCCATTGATTGATTGTGACTTAGTCCCATTGGTAGGGGGCTTGGGTATCCAGGGTAGGGAGAGGGTGAAGGGAATAAATGATGCTGATGCGATGTGGGTTGGATACCAGACTGGCCATAGTTCAGGAGCCCTGGGGCAGTACGGGGTGGAAGGTGGAGTGGGTGGGTTGGTGGGTGGTACGGACGAGACCCCAACATTCCAGGGCCAAACAGCGAAGGTGTGATGTCATTTAAACCCCCAAAAGGCAAGGAGGCTGAACTCGAGGTGGGGTTGCTGAACATGCTGTCTCTGGAGTAGGGGTTAGGTAACGACGCTCCCCCGTCATAGTGGGGTAAGTTGTATGATTGTGGGTAAAGTGACTGTGAAGGCATCCCTGGTTCAGTGCCGTGCGATACAGAGGGGTGACCAATATGTGGTGCAGACTGCATCGTGTCGTTTAACTCTGCTGATGCATTGCGACTTATGTCCTTCATTCCATAAACAGCATTGCTCAAATCAGAGTGAGCAACCTATGGAGATCCACAAACTTGTAATGCATAAGCTGTCCACTTCTTAGTTTTTTCAAGCACTCCTCTGTAAATTAGATATTCCATAGTGCCATTGGAGAAATGCTCAGAACGTTAATTATGTTAACTAACTCTGGAAAGGTAAATTGAGATATATGTAATTCAGTCCACATGTGCGTTTAGGTTGCCTACATGGATGTAGATATCAAAAAAGTTATGATTGGTCGTGATATTGTCTCTTTCATTGTAAAAAACACAAACATTGAGAAAAAATGAAACAATAAAAAGTACTATTGCCATTATACAAGAAAAAGTAACGTTATGTTGAACGATAAGCTAAAATCGCGTCGTTGTAAACTCATATACAGGCACTTTAATAGTTGTATAGGTAAAGCCATAATGAGAATGTAAACTGTATACATACCAGTAGCATAATATACAAAACAGATTCGGTAAAAGCTAATTAGAAATGCGAAATAAGTTTGGATTATTGATTTTTATCGGAGGAAAGGGATTAAAATCGCGAGATGCCTGTGCATGCGGTACGCGTATCGGTAATGCCGAGTTTAAGCCAGTTGACAAAATACAAACCATAGCGTAAGCTATGTTATTGTCTTTGACCACAGCAGATTTTGCGATTTGAATACACGGCAGAGGAATCGCGCTCATTTTAATACTACACGCCAAAAATAGAGGCGGTCGATTTACCAGCGCTGACCGAGATGAGAAATAAGCTAGATTGGTCTTCTAAATCGCTTGTGTACGGTAAACAGCAAGCAGTATTGTTGCAAACCGCATACACAAACACCGAGGGACCGAACGATCCATCACACTGACATAGTTTGCAAAAAATAACGACAAAAGTCACTTTAAAGCACGAAGCCAATACAGCACCATCGACAAACACATGTTTCCATGTCAGAGAAAATACTTTCCCAATGTCGATCGATAACCTTCAGTCGGCTATAAAACGATGACGGCATTAGTTTTATGGTGAATTATATTCAAATCCTACTGAATTTTGAAAAGCACGCATCAATTATTGATGGCCTCCCTATATTATGTTTCGGTAATTAGCACAGAATGTAGAATGCGGCCATACCGCAGACATGACAGATAAAAGCATGACAGTAAGCGAAATAAAAAAACAAAAGAGTTAAAAATTAACCACGGGGTAAATAAAAGATGACACAAACTAAATAAACCGCTTATTTTTCCTGTCCTTAGGTCATCTTTTATTGCAGTCTGACGAATAAGCTAGAGACATAGGCGACTTCCCGCATTCAGAGAATATATTGTATTGCTGTTTAAACTAATGATAAATCACTGTGTACGTTTCAATGGCCTCATTATTACAATTGTATACAGAGTGGAGACTTCCTCTAATACGTTTTCTATCATTAATACACACTGCTTACTCAGAAGGCCATACGCGGTTCTTATTTTCAGCGTGTTTTGGTGCGCTTATACTACGCTTCGACTCTGGTCACGTTAATTTAGACAATTCTTTAGCTGAAAACTTTTTTTGCGTAAACCTTTTAGTAGCGAGGTAATTCTTCGACTGTGTACTTAATATCTTATTATCTTTTGTCCGAAAAGCCTAAAAGAATCGAAAAAGAGAAAATTGTTTCTAAATTGTCGGTTTACTAACTGCCGAGCTAAATCTGCACTTGAATGGTCAAATCTTAACTCTAAATGTTAATCTGCCAAGCACAAGATCGATATATAGGAAATAAACAAAAGCGTTATCTCCTGCTTTTTGTTGTCAGAAAAACATTACTCGTATTGTTCGGGCTTTTGAGCGTGTGTGAAAAAGGCGAGAGAGGCTCTCTATTCACGACTCTAAGAAAAAGGCACCAAGAAAGCCTTCAAAATATGTAACAAATGTACATTAGTTATGGTGTAATTGATTGTTAATGTCATATTTTCTCACGCAATTCCAATTTTGGATTATTCGTCTTTAAAGTCCAAACTGAAATTAGTCCCTACAACTGACCGAATTTCAGTACCATGATGGTCAATCGGTTATGCCCTAAATTATTTATTTATAAATGGCTGGACCCCTGTGACTGTAAAATGTCACAATCTGTCTCCATTTAAACATTCTGCTATCTCGATCTGTCAACTTCAACTAAACGATACTTGTAATTAAAATGTTTTCTCGCATTCGCTATTGAAACGGGCATAATCATGAAAAAAATTACTTCACAATACAGCGTTTATTAATCTGAACATCGTGTTAAAATTACGACATAACTGTCAGCCCGCAAGAAACCGCTCTTATAGACATGCGGATATTTTTGCCTCGCTCTCTTAATGAAGAACTTAACACGGGATATCTGATCACCCAAAATAAACACGGCTGTGCTAAGCTAAATTTTATCAGCATAAATAGAAAACAGTGCCTGCGGCTGGATTTTGCGTGACATCATGACGCAATTGTGCGTAAGTTTTGACGTAACTGCAGTTTCTGGCGAGGCGTTATTTCCGGAAACTGTCTGTTATTTTGGAACTGTATATAAGTTGATCGATTGGAACAATGTTTTCACATACCACCTTCCGGTATGACAACAAACATACAAGTTTAAACACGTCATGCATTTGACTAAATAAAGCAGCAACTATACACACTTGTGCAAGATAAGTTTTCCAAACATAATAAATCCAAATCATAATCTAGCAAAACGCTGACTTAATATCCAAGAAAAAAGCTTTTTAACCTGACCTGCCTGACATGATAATAGTTTTCTTCCACTGCATTTGGCGAAGAGAATGATTGATTTGGTGTGCAGATATTATTCTGTGCGTGGATATTTCAAAATGTTTCTATTTCTGTCAGCCCGTATGTCAAAGAGGATTAAAGGATTATTAGGTAAAATCGATGCTAAGAGGATTCAACGATTGCAAACAATACTTTAGATTCGTGATTTAGGTTTTTTCGGGCACTCGACCAATTTTTCTCGACTGAAATCAAATAAACAGCTTTTTAATACTCTACTCTGATAATACGAGATAAAACTTCTGACCTTTGCTGTCGTTCTTTGCATTTTGCGCATTCTACCGAGTTTGGTAATGAATTAAACTGTCGGCGTCGTATGTTTTGAAAAATAAAGAAAAAAAACGGTTGTATAGAAACAAAGCTGGATAGCTATGGCACATCGCCTTGGGCAATTGCTACCGTCTATCTGAATCTATTGTTTAGCTTTCTTGTTGACCCATTTTGGTGTATAACAATAGCATGCGACTTGCACAGAATTGCTGGAGCGCAAGCCAATACAATGGAATCGATAGAAAAAAGGAAAACTACTGCAAGTACCACTGAGATATGGAGACAATGGGTTGAAATGAATGAATAGAGAAAAAGTGTTCGCACTAATTACTAGGTTCGATCACAAACTGATAGGTAAATGGACACAAATAAACCAAACTATAGACAACAACCAACTATATATTTACTGAGCTATAGATAACAACCAACTACATATTTACTGAGCTATTGTCAACGACCACCTATATTCTTACTATTTTCGGTCGGATCTACGACATTTCTTGGAGAAAATCACGTTTTTGTTGGTGAACTTTCAAGGCAACCATCATTACACAAATAATATTGATCCTGGCATAAACTTTATGATTTTCAACTAAAACAGCATAAGCGGAGTGGTTACTCGTTTCCCTAAGTTTGATAGTAAATCTAAACGCGACAGCTAGAGTATTTAAAAATTGACATTGCCACTCTATGGCGAGTGCTTGGACCAGCACAATTACTCTTACACTAAATGCGACTTCAACTAAAAATTTAAAAAAAATCACTTAACGACTAACTTTAAACCTATGCGTTACGCAACGCACAAAAGATACGTTTATATAATCTATAAGCGTCAAATCCAAAACCATATATCTACGTCTATCGCCATGTATCTTGTTTCCAGTTGGGAGTTTGCTGGTAAAACACGTCAATATTCAAATTCGTTTATAAAAGAACACAGATTATCGGAGAAATGTTAGTTTTACGTCATATGTACAATCCGTTTTCGCGAATTCGCACGTGACAGCAACCAAATAAGCAAGTGGGAAAGTTCGCGAAACCAATTCGTTTAATGACAACTGATGTAAACTAGACGGGAATGGAAATACATGTGTTGTTGTTGTAGTAAAAGCAGTAAACATAAACTTAAGATGACATGGCACGTTTTGACTGTTAAAAAGTGGGAGTTACGCAATTTCCTCGCTTAATATGGTGGAAGAAAGGAAATATTTCTCTAATGAGTAATCTAGCATGGTGGAAGTGGGTTACGTAATTAAAGTCAACAATGTAGTACAGCACTATACTAATATAATCAGACAGCAATAAAAAGGTAAAAATTAAACAGTGAAAGGATTAAAATCCTTTTCCAAACACTAACCTTAACCCCAGCCCAGACTTTAAGTCCTTCACTCCAGACCTGTGGCGTTTTCAACTTTACTTTGCTGTAGTTCATTTATATTCTGAACTACCTTTCTTATATAGTCGAGTCAGATATTTTTCTTTTCTATGCCTTTGCAAAATATCTGTTATTTAGTTACAAACGTGCTGTATTTTATAGTTATCCGTTCATTTCGTACCTGAAAAGCGGACATGAACAAAGGCATCGCTTGTATAAGCTTGCCATTGAAATTCAATGTCGAAAATGATTATTCTAGTTTCCGGTGCTATACAAACAGTCATATGTACAATACTATAGATCAAATACGTGACTCTGGTCGGATAAGAATGCTGAAAGTTCATGTGTATTGGTAATCATTCGAAGAAGCTAAGTCAACAAATTTCGCACTTTGAGATTATGGACAAATTATTGCTTTAATTGTGGAACACAATGTTTAGCGATCTATAGACCTATTTAACTACTGAGCAATTAGCACTATTGGCACAAATACAAATATTATTCATGTTACGTAAATAATCAGCACCACTTATGTACAGTAAATACAGGCTAGTCCGTTTATAAATCAGTATAAACGATATCGAACTATTTTATTCTCTGAAATGTACAAATTTGATAAGATTGATTGATTGATTGGTGGATCGATTGGCGACAGATCAATCTGTTTCTATAATTACCAATCGGACAATAACATACACGCCAAAAGTTCCGAATATGCCACTTCAGAGTCAAGCCAATAAAGCAGTGACAGCCAGAAACGGAAAATGCGTCATACCAAAAGTGGCAGGCGTGATAGCAAATCACACAATGCGGAAAGAGTGGGTGTTTATGGTTGCAATCTAACACAATGTAATAGACACAATTTTAGAAATGGAATTTGAAATGTTACGTCGATGGTAACTACTCCGTTGCTGAGAATGGTACAAAAACTTGAACGCGAAACATGTAGTCTAAGCTAATTAGTGTACAAGAACGAAAATAAATCAGAGGTTATTAATTGAAACGGCAAAGACTTCTTTAACATCACCAAAAACTAAACGAAATAGCGGCGGTAGAATTTATGGTTGGATGAAAGGTAAATCGTTATACAATTAGCCATACAACGCATAAATAGTACAATCCGTGGGTTTCCGTGTAGTAACCGTTATTGTCTGTTTGGTACGTAATTTTATTATTTTAATTGAGTTGCAGTATTATTTGAAATAATACAATTTTTGGTCAGTCGCTTTTATTGTGGTTAAGGGAAATTTTTAACGTGGTCAAAGTTGGGCTGCAAGCAAAGGACATTACAATTTTGGCAAAATACGGAACGCGACTGGTATTCAAGCGACTTATGGTCGGTATTGGAATAAAACAACGTTTTTTTTCGCATGTCGTTCTACGCAGTTGATAATCGAAAGTTTAGATTAGTTTAATTAGAAAACGACTGAACAAGAATTTAACATTTTTAAACACGAAATAAAAATAAACGGTTACAAGTATTATCAACCACGTTTTGGCGAGCTAATAGGATTAAAATTGTATAGCCGTCATTATCATCATAATTAAAAAATAGGTGTAATACATGATGTCTAGTGGCCATATGCGTTTGAATTGGCGCCCGAAGCCTATACAGGAAGGCATTAAACCTTTAACAACCAATAAACCTGTGTTCCAAACAGAATAGGATTAAAATAAACATGTCTTGTCGCAAAGGAAAACTACAGTATATTATCCAGCCTAACAAATCGTAGTATTATCATGGCTTTCATAAAAAAAACTTCTGTTCTATTACATCTTGTTACATTGAACAAGTATCTTATCTTTGACACATCTCCAATATTCCCACATTATTCTGTATACGTGGCCACGGCATATACAAGGTTTGCTACAAATGCCTGGACAATATGATCTCATCCGATGCACCGTCACGATATAAATCCTCTGCCAAAACATGTCTTTGCTGTTTTTACAGCTCGATAAGTTGTGCCGGACAGGAATTGATGATTATCGCCGGCTAAGCCACTAGTGGTTAATTTCCTTTTTTTAACCGTTTGCCGTTCCACGGTTTAAATAAATAAACCGAAGCGGGAAGAACTGCAGTTAAACCGTATTATATTGCTAGGATTGCTGGATCAACAGGTACCCTTCACGCGAGATGCAGGAATAAGTGGAAAAGTCACGTCTACAATATTGCATCCGGCTCTAAGGATAAAAACTAACACACAAATTGAACATCTGAAAACACTGACACCGGTTGATGAAAAATACCTGAAATACTAACACCGGTTGATGGACATAATTATAATTCGATTATGTATACACAATAAAAGGTGCCAAATCAAGCACTTCGACTGTATACAGACACAGGCACTTCACTCTATGAGTTATTGTACATTTTGAGTGAACATTGTTCATTTAGCTATGGCGAATGACTAAGCGCTACACTGCATGGCATAACGGGGTCGGATGATTCACATTGCTTATATTATTGCGTCAAAATAACTGGCCAAATTCAGACATTCGAGTAAAGAACAAGTATGTTACCGGTGTAATAAGTTTAAAAGTAAAAAAAAAATGAGATTAGAAATTTATGTTATAGGGATTGTTAAAATGTCAGCTAAGGAACGGGATATGATGTTCCGCTGACGTAAAAATAGACTAAATTGCGTCGCATGAATGTACATATATCTAGCTTGGGCATATGTACCGGGGAAAAAGTTGAAAATAAGTGAAATTGGGAAATTGCATATTAGCTAATTTAATTGGCCATAGATTAAAGGAGTTACCACACATGGAATCTGCAAATATATTAAGTCAAGTTAATAATGGAAACGAAAAATGGCGACGACTTGCGGGCAATAAACCAACAGAGCCATCGTCGCGTTACAACACTGATTAAGCCGTTGCTTGTAAGATCGTGGCATATTCGGAAAAAATGCTGACAGTTTCCTCTCTAACTAACCGAAGATGAATAAATAAGATAGTGGCAAAGCATTACAATGGAATTCGCCTTCGGGCTTGGAGCGTAATTTACTATAATGAAAAAGAGAGATCTGCTATAATTAGATAGATGCCAATACAGCCAAAACTACGTTTATCAAAGATCTTCAAAGACAAACGTTTAAGAATAATTTTGAATAGCCCATAGAAAATGTTACCTATGCCCAACAAAAACAGTTTTAACATACGTGTATAATTCCAATTAAAGTGATTATTACAAATAATGACGATGTTTCTTTGAAATTTGTCAAAATATAGGCGTTATTTCAATTACCGGAATAAAATGTAATCGTCATCTCGCTTTGCTTGGGTTGGCTGTAGCACTTCTAAAGAGCAAGAATAATGGATGGCTTATTACCATTGCACTTCAAGTAATAACCACATTGTGGAACGTTTGTGCGCAATTACTTTCACTAGGATTACATGTCAATTCCTGCTCTATATTTGGCCAAAATGACAAGACAAAATACGCAACATGCAACCGTAATGGGTATAAAATTGTACACCTAATAATTTATAAGTGAACGGAGAGACTTTAATTTTATTTTCAGTTTTGTTAAAGGTATTTTACTTTGTATCTCTGTTTATTGTTAAATAATGAGATTAAAATTTTCAGCTATATTACTAAGTACTGCCAAAATTTGATTAGTTTATTAACAAATATAAAAAGCTTTAACCAAAACATGCTATTTTTGGTAACAAAGAATAAAAAAAATATTATTTAATCAAAATTAATAAGAAAGTACCTTTCAGTTTATATAGCAGCCAAGCTGTCATTTGAAGAGCAATGTACACAAAGCAGGTCTCCAATAATATCCTACACACCCATATACACAAACAGGAAAAATAAACAGAACTCAAAATGAATCACAAGTGTGATGTAACAATTGAAACTATGAATCATAGAAATTAATCTGGATGGCTCAAATTACAACCTTTACTTCATTCCGTTCTTGTTTTTTTATGCACAATAAAATCGTTCATACATACCTAGAAGTTTTGTAACCTTGAGCAACTGCTTTATAATAACATGTATGTCAAATGTTTTATTGCTACAAGTTAGGTCATAATTCTAAAAATCAATAATATATGTTAAAAGCATTAATTTAAACCAAAACTTAGTGCTTTACATTTTATAAATGCGGTAAATTTTAAAAAAAAATATGGTACATTAAATTATCAACTTACGAACCATTTTTTTTCTCAATAAAAAAAGCCATTGCAATATTAAGTAGTATGTGCAATTTCAACATAAACAATAACAAAAAACCACAACATAGAAGTAGAAATATAGAATGGCACTTGTGGAACAACTATGTACACTTTTATTAAAAAAGCAAGCTTTCGTGGGAAATACAATATTTAAACAATTTTTACAGTTAGCCACAGGCCTAAATTCACAAAGTAGCAACTAATACCATACTAGGCAGTATAGTAACTATTGATTGTACATCAGCATTTGTATATGTAATTATATAAATATTTTACTTGATTTTGGGGAAGTTGATATGCTTCCATTTTGGTGAATTTTCATTGGAACTGATGTACCGTTGGCCAAGAAATAGGTAACCGGTCAAACCGGTTAACCAAACTATTCGGGATGAGTTAAGTGTTAACAGAATGTAAGTATATGTGCATTTGTCAACATCAGAAATTCACTTGCATAAAATATGTAAAATTTATTAAAATAGCTGTGGATTATGAATTTGTACCCCCAACCAACCAGATATAGGAATGATACAGTACTCTGTGGTACAGAATCTTTAACTGGTAGTTTAATTTACTACAACAATATTGGCATATTATTCAATATACTTATTGGCACAACAAAAAGGTAAATTTAAATTTCTACACTTTTTGGGATGTAAAGTTTAAAATATTTTAGAACAGCATAAAGATAAGATTTTGCCTTTGTCATTTATTAAATATTGGCAATATATCATAATTTGCGATTGCATAAACATATAAACAATAAAGCAGGTACCGGCAACAGAGTAAGTATAATGCATGATTACACTTAATTACTCAGTGTACAGTATATATTCAGATCAACCAGATTGTATTTTAATAATAAATGAGTGAATAATTACATTAGCAAAAAAATACAGAGAAGAAAGTAGTCTATGTAACATTAGTTAACAAAAAAATACAAAAGTTTTTTTTTGTAAAAATTGATTTATCCAAAATGCATTTTAAAAAGTAACAGGTGGTAAAAACGAAAGTTTATAACAAAGAGCATAAAAAGATGTTCCAAATTTGATAGCTATATGTCAACATGATGGTGATGGAACATGTGATTGATATACCAGGGATTTGACTGCACCTGCACTGTATCCAATCCGATTATTTACGTTTCGATACTGATTCCACCTTTCCTCTGCAGAAAAATTTCTAAAAATATATCACGCCTGGAAAAAATATTTATCTGTGATAAATCAACATTTTTTAGTAAAAATATGTATATTTAAATGTATAGGATATCAAAATTAATCTTCTAAACATAGTTTCATAAATGTGTCCACACAAAAAATGACATAACATTGTTCAAATATGTATCAAGATTAATTAATAATTATCTGATCAAAATTTCTCATTACCAATAATATAAGGAAAAATTAAGCATATTAGTAATAAAAGCATAAGGTACCTACCGACGAACCCAAGGTGGTAGAAATATTAAATTAAAGTATGTGGTCTACAATCCCTTTTCTGTTTCAACAGTCCATCCCACAGACACATTGATGCTAATTGAAGCAAAAATCATCGGGCTTTATTATTCTTTCCTATTCAGGGTTTCCAGACTTTCAGGCGTTTGGTTTAAAGTGTTTTAAAATTGGGCGCATTCCAAATTAGACAATAGCAACATTTAAACAACCTTTGTAGCTCATCTCTTTGACACATCCATTATAAGTGTTATTTTTAGGATTTGTAATATGAAATGTGTTTCAAAGGTTCCTTTTTTGTTGTCTTTTCCTGTGTTTAGACTTATTAACTAATTTTTTTCCTAACTTCTATAGTGTGCTCAAAAAACGAACAATTTGAATATTTATTAAAACTGGGCTATGCTGCATTTTATATCATTGGCCGATATACTAGACAATTATCATAGTAATAAACTAACTGCATGGGCTAGTTAAATCAGTTAATCAAGCTTTTAACAGTCCCTTAAATTGAATATCAATAATGAAACTTGCAAAACACATTGATTAGCGGTATTGTTTATAACAAAATCTCAAAAATTATTCTTGAAGGATTACATAAGACACTTATCAAAAAAAGACACTCATCAAAAATTTAGTTTAATAATAAATAGGCTCACCATATAGACCTACATGGTAATAATTTATCATTGGTCAAGGTTAACTATAATGCTAGACCTACAATTATTTTGGTAACCATGGTATTCTTATAAACAGTGCTTAATTGCATGGAAGCGAGTAGTATTTTTTACATACACATCAGGACACATTTCACACATGCTGGTTTAAATCTATGCTACCAGGTTTCTATGTCTTGCATACTGGGTATGAGAAGCAATGGTATGCGAAAGAACAGACAGAAGCACATTTTTAGTAAAAATATGGCATACCATTAATTGATGCTTTCGAAAAATATAGTGTATTAGGTTTTTTGGGGGCTCTTACACATATTACACAGGCACGATCAGTTAGTCTTCTCATAGTAGACCTGCTGTATACATCTACATTTCCACCAGCTAACACAAGAATAAAAAAATGATTGTGTTAAGGCACATACAACACTTTCTATGCATAAAAATAATAAAAAGGACCACCAAACAGTTTTTGCATGTGCATTAAAAATAAATAAACGTCACAAATGCATGTGAATTTTATACTATTGCTCACACAAGCTTTATTCAAAACTGCTATTTTCCAAACTGGGTTATCTTATAGCCATACATCTCATACTTGTCCAAACATAGGTATCCTAACCAAAACTTGTGAGCTATGATCACTGAAAAGCCTAAAACACTAACAGGATCCATATTTGTGAATAAAACAAAACAACAGACAACTCAACAAAACACTATTTTATTAGTGTAAGTGAGCATACTAATATTAAATAGCGGCTAAAGTCTATTAAATATTATGCCAAATTACTAAAAAGAACACTTACCACATGCTGACTACAAATGATTGCTGTGTATTCGTGATATAAAGCTTGAACATCATAACGATTGTGGTATCTCAACGACCAACACTGACTATTCATCCGAATTGCTATTTTGGTTCATTCATAACGAAATCAAATCTGCCGCGAAAGTCACAAAACCTACAAGCACTTGCCTGCCACCTTGCGAGACAGGTAAATTTTATGGCTTAACCGCCGAGTACGTTTTTGTTGTCTTTGCTTTTATTATGTGTTGATTGCAATCCGACTTAATAAATTATCCTTTATTTATATTAAAAAAACATTTTAGGTTTATATGTTACTTACGACCGATAGATTCATTTCAGCTTAAAATTACAATTATATTAAACACACTGCAAAAGGACCGGGAACCCGATGGTGGGCATGAGGTAATCGGGCAATTGCACGCCAGATAACACTCAAATTCTCCGTCTTTGTATACTACAAGCACTATGGACATTCTCAGATCCTTAATCTTTTGGGAAAAGTAGCTAAAACTGAACAAGTGACGCCAAATTGGTTTGAGTCCACTTATTCATACATAATTCGGTCAAAATTTAAACGCCAACACAGACTAAAAACTGGACAACACAAGAAATTACGAGCAAATTATGTTATCTCTTATCAGAGTAGGTTTCAAAATAATTATTTGCCGTTGTAGTATAGTTGATGTGGCAGTCGCGTTAACATTTCGGCCATACTGAGTAACTTGATTTTATTGTTCTCTTTCGCTACAATTTTACGCAACGAAGTCCCAAGTTGCCACGCAACGGGTTGAGATATTTCCAGTTTTAACGTTTGTTCGTTTGGTTGCTCTTTCGATCGAACTTAGAATTTTTAAAGACGTTTCGAAATGCAGTGATCAGATCGGTAAAAATAGTCAGGGGGTGGACATGAAACAAACATTTTTCTGACTGCTTAGTCTGGTGGTGTAGTGCGACGCTTTACAACCGCAAGGTTACAGACTCGAAACTGGCCGCTAGCTAGTCGGTTGTGTTCTTGGGCAAGTCACTTAACGGACATTGCCTGAACCCAGCGGATTAATGGGGTCTATACTAAATTAAAAAGAAACGTGTAAATCATACACAACACACTGCAATAGCTCCGGTAACCCGACGGTGGGCGCGAGGTGATCTGACGATTACCCGTGTGTTAACTCCCTTGGTTTTCCCATTCACAGGGATAAACATGAATATATACTATTCTATCCTATCCTATCCAGGACTTCTAATATCTTTAAACGACCTGAACTATTAGGCCTACTAATGCTTTAAAATATGAAAACAAATATGGCGTAGCTCGACAGTTGTATTGTCGTTTATGGTTTGCGCGGGAAAACACAATCTTGATTTAAATGGATAATGTAAATTAACAGCAAGAAACGAGAGTAAGATAGTGAACAATTAATAAGCTGGTGAGTTGAAAAATAAGTAAGAAAAGTGCAATGAACACATAATTATAAGCAGTTACGAATTGCTTGCAACAGCAAAGCCTTTTTTCTCGGGGCATATCATGTGGGAAGACATATAGAGTTAAACACAAAATATAAACTTGTGAAAACAAAATATAAACTCGTGGAAAACAGTGAAAAACATGAAACGTGGGTCTGTGATGCTTTGGCTTAGATCTTCGTTTCTAGCAATCCATGTATGCATGTCTGCTAGCCGGCAGTGGTGGTATGCAAGTTGATTTTGCCCCAATACAATGCAGCATGTAAAGTTTAAGCTAGAATATTGCGCCTTAGCGAATGCTGAACCTCTTGCAAGCCTTATATAGGTCTTGGACGAGATAATAACGACGGCGTGCGTTTGTCCTGCATTTCGAAATCGGTGTGTTGGCCAGCAACACCCGAAAGTCAGGTTAGGCTTCATTGACCTGCACTAAGCTTACAGTGTCTTGCAGGGCAGTACTGCTGTAGCTAGCTTGAAAACCCTTCTTGTTTATTGTGTCGTCCGAGTGAAATCGAACTAATATTGAATCTCCGGACGAGAAAATTGTACTCGGAGCCTGAAAGTAAAAGATACCAAATTAGACCGACTTTTCCAGTTTATGAAATTAACGTTATAAGACACGTATGTAGTAATATAACGTTAATTTCTCGTTAAAGACACGTGAACACATTAACTAAACAGACAGGGCAGTTTATACACTGGGCCGGGTGCTTATCAAAGTAAGCCTTGGTTCAACATAGTATTTGTCCGGTTTAGACGTTTTATAATGATACTTTTTGTTTCATTTTTAATCGAAGAACGAAAAAATCTTTAAAAATTCTTAAAAATTTCAAAACTGGTTTAAAAATGCCCAACTATGCCAGGGGAAAGTAATTTAAAACTTGCAGTAATACTCGCCTCATCGCCACAGAAACGACCAAATCGAACAGCACTGTCCGTTGAGCCGTCAAACACTTCGACGAAATCGTAACTACAATCTGTCTCTTCTTCAACCTAGAAAACAATCGCGTTATAAACATAATACACACGGATATGGTTGTGATGTATATATTAACGAAGCAATTTAATATGTAACAGTACACATGCGTATAGTTACCACAGAAAAAAAAAACGTTCATACAATCTAGATCTATGTGCTAGTATTTCGTCCCATACGACATTAAAATAAGCCAAAAAACTCGTGATTTTCTCTGTATTACCTTGCTTTGGTGTACGTTTGCAGATAAAAAACTTATAACCTCAGGTTTTTCATTAATATTCTAATAGTATTCAATTATAAAACTGTGGAAGAATCGTTTTTCCCTGTGGGTTTGAAACACGACTGTCGTTATGGACACGGATAAGTCCGATATTTACAGTCTGGTTTCTGGGGCTGTTGTATTGTGTTGCGTGGTGGATACTGTTATTTTATGGTTTTTGAAGCTATTTGTAGTGAGCTGCATGAACTTTTATTTTTGAACAGTTTATTTGATTTAGCTTCCAATCTTAGCTTAAAGACACTCGCGGGACATGTCTTGTATGTTTAATGAAAGTTTTTTACACTCGTGTTAACACCGCCTTGTATAGATAATTCATTGCCGATCATAAAACACAAGTTACCTCAAAATCATTAAACAGCAGTTCGACGCCGTAACCATCCCTCGCAGTAATAATCCAATCACATTCTCTCCCGCTCACATAGTTGGTATCACCATATTGCGGGTGCGAGAACAGGTCCTTGGTTCGCGCACTAGCGTTCAGGCTGCCGCCACAAACTGCAATTGGAATTGAAAAATCAGCAAAATCTGCAACGCTTAACTTGAGTGTTAACACGCCAAAACAATTCGATTGTTAAAGTACCATACAATGCATTATTTTTCTTTAAATAAAACTCTATTAAACTTAGCCCCAAGAAGTGAATCAATAAGGACAGTTGAACATGTAAAATGTATTTTTTACGCATATGTCAATTAAAGCTAAGTCTTTTCACTTGTTCTCACTTACCAGTTGTATGAGACGCTGAAAATCCACGCTTTTGAACTGAGGCGTCCGAGAAGAACTTAACAAACATGTGGTTAGTGCTTGCCACGATTGGAGTCGGTCTTTTACTGCCACAGTATCTGCCCAAGATGGCTGCAGTAGCGTCCGCGCCATCGTATATCTCCAAATGATCGTACGCACAGTCGGGTTGACTTTCAAGCTCAAATTCGTTAAAGACCTACAGGTTAGACAAGCGTCAATATATCGGTAAAAAACGTAATCGGGGCGGAGAAATTGGATATACCGACAAAGTTGATTCTAGCTTTGAGCACTATTGTTTAGTGGTTGTTCCGAAAAAAAAATTAATTACATAGTGGCTGTGCTAAAACGCTCGACTGGTATAGTACATATCTTACAAACGGTAAGTCTAAGGTGCTTCGTTCAAAAAAGGGCGATAGAAAATAAAATCACAATGTACAATGTTAATAAACATGCCTTAATATTAGCATTGTATCGACACAAAATATAGGTTCTGTTAACTTACCAATTTGACCATGTGGCCAGCCGTAGTAGAAACGTGCCAAGTGCAATCCTTCCGACTTGGGTACTTGTTGGGCCAATTTGGACTAGTGATTTCTCCCATATGAGAAGTTATACTGTGCTCGCATCCAGCTATAGTTACAGGGTATTATTGTTATTTGGGTTATACAATATAGCATCACCCAGCCTACAATAAATTGTGATAAATGTAATAACGGTGTAGGTACTCTGGTGTATTAATATTACATAGCCTACTTTACACTTGATTGAGGCAAATGTCGGAATATACTTGCCTTCTTTGCAGCCGTGGCCGTTGCTGTGCAAAACGTAGCCGTTTCGACAGTTGCAGGTATAGCTGCCAACTGTATTGACACACATATGCATACAACCCCCATTTTCAACAGCGCATTCGTCCCTGTCTGAAGTAAAGCGAATACGAAAACCTGCAAAATAATTTTTTGGTTTTATTATCCCCGTTTTACGATTTTAATACGCTAAGTATATTTCAGAATCAAGCCAATATTGTTTAGGGATAATACTCCCAATATATAAATCTTGTATCCTTTCAATGTAAGCACGGTTTGCGGTATGTTTGGTATGAATAATTGATTGTAGCTGTATAAAGCCGCGTATAATTATGTAAATTATCACGGAAAATAAGAGGGAGATAAGGCATGTACTCGGACAAGAATGTTCTCTACCAAAAATGATCTGTTAACTATAAACCTGCTGAATTGGTTAGCTTGCTAATGTGTTTTGTTAACAAATACAATCTAAATATAATATATTGTTAAAAATTACAACTAGTTAACACATGTCGTATATGTGATCCTAGAAATTGTAAAAACCCACAGTGTGTAGAAAGGTATGCTTAACTAAAATAACACAAAAAGTAAGATGCAAAATAAAAGTACATTGTAAAAAAAAACAAGTAAAATCCAAACGTGTTCCATTCAGAATCGAAGGGAACCCATAACTCTATTAGTTTGCCTCAAAAATAAAAAAAATAAAAATATTTTCAGAGTGGCCTGTTTGTTTTACCCACCTCGTTTCGCCACTGTGTCATCGGAGTTAAATTTGATGCTCATTTCGTTGTTGGTCGAAGTGATCACTGGCGGAAGTTCTGTTCCGCAGAACTTTCCGTGGAATATCGAGTCGTCGGTGAAACCACTCCTTACAGCAACGTAATCGTACTTGCACACCTGAAGTACAGAACAATTACGGTAAGCAACACAACAGTATAAAATTTATTTGTGTGTAAATAAAACAGTAAACAATGTCCGGTCTTTGGACCGTTTTTCAGTTGCAGTGGTGCCACTGGACAAGAGAGAAACCAAATAAACTAATTTATTTATACATTTCACAGTATGTACTGCAAAGATAATAAAAACAGGCGATTACGTCGAACCTAGAATTCCAGGCATGGGCAACATACGGTCCGCAGGCCTGGTCCTGCCCGTTAAGGGATCTTGACCGGTCCGCAGACTCTATCTATCTAACCATACCATGTAGTTAAGATATTGAACACTATTCGTGTAATAATCCGGGCCACCAAGAAATTCATTTTCCCACATCTGGCCCGCTAATCAGAGAAGTTGCCCCCCCTGCTATAAACTAACGCATACCTCGTTGCCTTCCAGCTCAAATTTGTCGAATTCGATTGTTATTTTATGCTGGGGCGGGGCCACAATCTGCCAGATGCACTGCTTGTTGGTAGGGTACTCGCGCGGCCAGTTGGGCGATGTTATCTCGCCATCCGAAGTAGTGACATAGCCACCACAAGCCGCCTCGCATGTCCTGATGGAGAACAAGGACTTTAGATAAGCTAAAAAGGCCGACGTCAAGGCTAATTAAGGAGCTGATTTCGCTCAAAAAGGTGCAAAGATCGAACTTTAAATAAAAATATACTTCAAAGCTGTTGAAATGGTAGACCGATTAACTGATTTTAACGGATCATTAGGATCTTAATGCAAGAAAAATTGAAAAATCGTGAACGAATATGTCGCCTTTATGTATGGATGGGCATTTGCATACAGACAAAACCATTTAAAATGTAATCTGACATTATTGCAAACAAAGTAGACGATTATACCCAAATATCTGCATTAAAATACTTTAGTCTTAAGAAAGTACTGATTTAAATTTAAAGATGTCGTAACCAAATTGAAACGACAAAACCATCAAAGAAAACAAATCGAAGTATAAATATAGTTTGGTTATCGTTTTATCTGACACGTACACTCCATCACGACTCAGCTCGTATCCAGGATAACAGCCGCACTTGAAGCTTCCCAGTGTGTTGACGCATTGTTGCTGGCAACCTCCGTTCGAATCAGCGCATTCGTCGCGTTCCTTGAAGAAAGATGCAGCAAATCCAGCTTTATTCACGGACGCTAAAAATGGGATTTTAATTTGTATGTGTAGGTGTACATTTCTGTGCCGATGTTATTTAAAATCGGACCGTTCGATCATCCATTGATTCCTCGCATTAAAAATTGAAATACATTTTTGGGCAACGGCACAGACTGTGACAAAGCATTGATCCACAGCCCTCTTTCTCATAGCCTAATTAAAACAAAATAAGCCAGCTAACAAGCATATAGTAATGCTTGATTTTAAAATATTTCCATAAAACAATATAATAACGCGTTAAATGGAGTTGGACAAGCGTTTTTCATGCATACTCCTTTCACAAAGTATATACGAATTCCCGGTCCTTACCATCGGATACGAACTTAATCCACAGGGTATTTCCGGTTGCCTCTATGTCATCGGGTCTATCAGAGCCGCAAAACCTCCCAATGAGCTCAGAGTCGGCGCTTGGTCCGTCTCGCACCTCTAGGTAGTCGTACGCACAAGTGTCGTGTCGTTCGACCTGTACAAGTGTAATTAACACAACTATACCGACGTTTAGATAACCTGTGGCTGTAATATCGCTTTAATTGCTGACCGAGTGATATTTCACTGAATATGGTATGTGTGACTGCTATACAGTTTTCACGAATTAAAATTGAAAAATACTTAAACTAAATTATCATTCGATTTTAAACACATTGCTACGTAAAATCTTGAACTAGACCCCTTCATAAGTGACCACCTGAACTGGCACATTGATGACTCCGCAAAACCCAAATTTAAATATTCTAATTGTGACTTCTAGTACTTGTCATTTTAGTGCAACAAATAAAGCAACGAAATAACGTGGTCGTACCTTGAAAGCTTGAAAGGACAGGCCGACTTGAAAACCTTCGTCCACAACCACACTCCATATGCATTCTTTTCCAGGGCGGTAATCGTCCGGGTAATTCGGACTCTGGATTTGACCAGAGTTCTTACGAATGTTCCCGCCACAGACCGCTTCATACTGTAAAGGACATTTGTGATTATTGCTTGTAATTTGTATTTTTTCTTTAAATTTGTATTTTTAACGAGCTATTGATTTATACATGTGATTCTGTTTTAAGTTCGATGGAATAAACGAACTAAGTTATCTAACCATATTGGTGGGTCATATTAACTCGCAACGCACTTTAAAACAAATACACTTGAAGGTCATAATAGATACGACTGCACACAAAATGAGGATTATGACGTTAGGGTAAGAGGTGGGGATCAGATAAAAAAAATAATAAGGGTAATGTTAGTTACCCTTTGGTAAGCACGCACTTTCCCTTAAATCCTACACTTACCCGCAATCGAAACCCGTTACCGTTGTAATTGCTCGTGCTTCTGAATTTCATCCAAATTCGACTGTCCGTCGACGTAATCTGGGGTGGAAGGCTGGTGCCACAGTACCGCCCTGAGAAACCACAAAATTTAGAATATGCTGAAAATTAAAAAACGAAATGCCTTGTCCACACCCCAATATCATTCGAGTGGTCATTAAAGATAACCGTAAACCCTTTATTTAAATGCCATGACGATATATTTTAACCCTTTTCTTATTGTTCGATTATAGAGGTGGCGTTTATATAATGTTTTACCAGAATTCGATTTTTCTTAAAAAACTGAAATAACATTATATAGGCAGAATTACCTAAAGTGCAGAACTTGTGGCTACAAAATTGGCTATAAAACGACTCATTGGAATTAAACTCCGCAATGTTTAATTCGATACTAATCATATTGAAGAATAAACTTATTATTTAGTCTTTACACTTTGAACTTGTTTCCGCGAAACGACTTTCACCTTATTTTGGTATACAGAACTTTAACAATAATAGGCATATACCTATCGGTATCTGATTTCTTTAAAAGCATCACATTTTCGGTAGTAACTTTTGCGAGAGTGTACATTAAAAAACGGCCGGTACTCAAATAAGTAAATACTACCAAGAAAAACACCCATTACTGCACACAGGAGAACTATACTTCCGAGAAACAATAATAATCTTACCAATTAACGGCGACCTCTCCCAATGACCATCTCGAATTTCGATGTAATCATACCAGCAGCCTCGACTGTCAAAACATGATTACAACAAATTATAAACTTGTCTCTCAGAACAAAGATACTCTTTTACCACACGGGTCAAATTGGTCAGCACCGGGCCAAGCAAGTGATAGTATTTTTGATAATTTTCTAATTTTCGGATCGGTTTCAAACAGATAAAAGGTTAGAAGCGGTTCCGATAAAGCAAACATTACTACTTTGCGCTCGAAATGATAATATTCTCTTCTACAAATGAGGTAGAGCCAGCAGTAGATTTTTACACATGTATAGGCCTATGTAACCGGCATGACGTGTTTTTAATATTTGTTAATTTTATTAAAGCATAACATATCAAGCCCTAGTATTTGGTCCCACGGTAGGTCGTTTAGATAGCGTCCCAGAGAACCATAGAGAATTCTGTAACATGTATACATCCAAATAACAAGGGTTAGCTCACCTCCTAAAAACGTTCAAGCTCGTAAAATCCATGACGATTTTTTCACCAGGGGTAACACTGATGCGCCACTCGCAGTCGGAATAAGCGGGATAGGCAGCTGGCCAGTTCGGTGATGTGATATTCCCAGTCGTTGTCTGCAACGTTCGTCCACAAGCTGGTATAATAAATAATATTTATTGTGGATGTGGCATAGCGATCAAGTAAGGCGGTTCTGAGTTCAAATCTCGACACGGTAAATAAAAAATTAATAGGTCAGTGAGGCTCATATACATTGGTCATGCAAATATTTATGACAGGCCC
Organism: Ciona savignyi; assembly: GCA_000149265.1. NCBI lineage: Eukaryota > Metazoa > Chordata > Ascidiacea > Phlebobranchia > Cionidae > Ciona > Ciona savignyi. Next base: position 245,598 of record CH003041.1, read on the forward strand.
TAATAACCACTTCTGGTTTATAGATGACAGGCCCTAATAACCACTTCAGCTTTATAGAAGGGAATGATTGACCTTAAAAGTTGTAAATATAGAGTATTTGTATTATCGCAAGTGGTCAATATAAAGTATAGTTAGTCTTAAAAGTTTCAAATAAAAAGAATATGGGTAGTCTTAAAATTTGTTAATATAGAGTAGATATAGGTAGTATTGAAAGTTCTGTTTCTTGAAATCTTACAAAAACACAATGTATCAAATTTGTTTAAGAGTAAAACTCACTGGGGCAATTATAGAGTTTCTTGGCCTGTCTGACGTCTCCCTCGCTCAGTTGTGTGCGCTGCCCGATCGAAGGCCTCACTCCAGTTTCCGGGTTCGCCATTGGCCGAATTGTGTCCAAAAACATTCCTACGAGAAACGTTGTAAAAGTCATATACACTAACAGGGCAATATGAGCAGTAACAATGCTGATTTTGCCACATGACAAGCAGTTTTTGATATCGTTAATTATTCTACATTCACTATTAAGCTGGATAAAACGTTCAAAGATATAAAATGTATGCTTTAATGCATATCTTACGTTTAATACTTTCAGCCCAATATGTCGCGACAATACTATATCTCCACCAGCTTACATATTAACGGCATTTAAGCTTTATAACATAACTAGCAGGATATCACGTGCGTATGTGGGTTTACCTTTACTGAATGTGTTCCTGGCGTAGTGCATGATGCTCTGGTAATCGTATGCCTCTCCAAGAGAATTAATTTCACTGGAGTCCATTTTCTCGAAGTTGTATCCCTGACCTGGAAATTGACTCTCTTATCAGTTCAATAAAAAAGAGTTGGACAAATTAAGTTTTGTAATTTATAAATAAATGTGCTAATTTATAGCCTTATAAATATATAAAAACAACAATAAAGGCAATATTTAACATTAAAATGCAACTTTTTCCGCATAAATTAAAAAAAAGTGCTGCCATTGAATGTGCGATGGCATATAGCGGAGTTATTAAACAAGTGTCATTAAGCAGGAAAATAGGCTGATTGTATAATAACATAACAATGTACCTTCTTGAATATTCTTGTACACGATTTCGATGTGGCGGTCGCGGTCAGGTCTCGTGTGCTCGTGCCAGAACCCGATCACGTGACCAAGCTCGTGGACGACGATACCAAACTTGTCGCAATTTTTTCCGATCGAAATCGCTTGCGGTCCAGTGCCCTTGCGCCCGACGTATGAGCAGCACCTGGTCGGCAAATTAACAATTTTATTCAGGACATTTATTTGTTGCAACTTCTGATATGTAAAATTGTAGGGGAACCTAAGCGTTATGCAGGATATTTCATAGAGCCTTCTTGACACTTGATCCATTGTTTAACATCTATATAAGCTACACATTAACTAAAAATAGGACGAGGGTGGACTGGAGTATACTAGATTTGCGAATTAGCATGTTATTACCAAAAAAACGCTATATTCTGCATTAAAATTTGGACAACGCCTAGGCGATTTGTGCAAGTTTATAAAGTCGTAAGTAATAACAAGTACAGTTGACAAAAAAAACATTTTCCAAAAAATTAGACCGTTTATTACAGGTATAATAGAAACCTTAAGAAATGCAAGTTAATCTAGGTACTATGAACCAACAACTGCACTAGTGTATTGTTGCCGGATATGTTTGAATTGACTGGTTACTTTTCAAAACAACGTTTATCGAGCAGCATATCGAACGAGGTGAATGTTTAATCAATACGAACTTGAGAGTTTACCCGCAAGGTCTATAGGTGAACTTGATGTAATTGTCTTCATTCGTTCGCTCGATGAAAGTCAGGCATGTCTGGCCTTCCCAGTGACGCATGGCTTGCTTGAACATCGCCCTTTGCGAACCTGAGGTCACAAAATATCATGGTGAGATTGCTGAAACAATTATGCTACCTCACAGTTTTGACATACTTTTATTTACCCATAAAACAATTAGGTACATTTTGGTATATTCCCTTCACATCAGATTCAATAAATTTACCGTCATTTTGGGGGATTTGTAAATGATCTAAGGCGTGTAAAATAATCTCGAAGGATTAAACTGCTTTTAGCGAGGATAAAGTTACAAGCACTTTTCGCAAACATGTATAGTAGCAAAATGTAATTTATGATCGTCAAGCTTGATAAGGCAAATTAGGCACAGTATGCCCAGGTGTCATGTTTGGCGATTTTGTTGATCCATTTGTCGCTTATCGCTTGTACGTAGCGTGTGACGTGGTCCTGAGTATATTTGTACAGCGGTTTCTATTTGCGGAAAATTAAGCAGAATCTTCGAAAAACACAAGAAACCTTAAAAAGGACAATTGATGTTTCGATAGCAAAAGTACAAGCTTTTTAAAAATTATGTCAAAAATATCGGATGTTTTATCAGGTCGTGTTAACATTAATCCGGTGGTTGATTCGAGTAACGGGTAGTGCTAGTCTCCCTTTATAGCGGCCATAGACCGCAACTCTATTTCGATCCCACCGGTACTGGATGCGGTGCGGTAGCTTCGAACCGCCGGTTACCGCATTACCACAAGCCGCATTTAATCGATGTAAAACCAGGTTATTTGGCGTCGGAGATGGACCCAGGGAGCTCGTTTCGGCAATGCGGCTGCACGAGAGCGCCAAGGTCAAGTTCGAGAGTTCAAAACATTCCGACAAAAAGGGGAAAACAGTGCTACGTTGACATGACAGGGGTGTTTTTATTTGTAACTAAAATCGTGGATCTCATTTACAAAGTTATTTCCGGTACTGCGTTATAAAGTGGTATATATGGGGGAGACCGGACAGCCAAGAAGTTAAATATAGAAATGAACCGACTTGCACGGGAAACGATCCCATGTAAGCTGCGGGTCGACCTGGGTTGGATTGGACCTTTTCTGCAAACCAAGTCTTGTTTATTCTTTAATGACAGTGCAAGGGAATAAGTCCTATCATGCCTTGACTCATCTGAATTAACATTTTAACAAGCTGCGCGAATGCAATCTGTGGGGAATAAGAAAAGCGCGTGTAATGTATCCGATCAAAGCCAACACCTGCGGAAACTTGCTTCGTGTTTTATCGCGAAAAAAACGCGACCGTATTGATCTACTACACTTACAGCAGGTGTCAAGTGCACCGAAAACGCGATTGTACCCATAAAACGTGCTTATCGCTGTAATGGAACCACACTTAGATGTGGATTTAGTCACCCGACACCTCGCGAAGACACGACCGACTTTTAACCAAGTTCTATAACCGTCGTCTTACATGGAGAACAAATTGACCGTTGTCTTACATAGAAAGAAATGAGTTTTCGAATGCCAAAATGGAAATAAAAGGCAAATTATAATCTTGTATAAAAAAAACTATTCACAATTCCAACTTGTGATATTTTCTGCTGGCACTTACACAAACGAGCATTGACGAAAACAACATTGCACCCTTGGGACGCTTCATAAACGTTTTACTGTTAAATGTTTTTGAATTACAGAAACACACCGTAAACAGAACGGAAATGAGAAATTCTACGTATTGTAAAACTTCAGTCCAATTAACCGATTTTGTTTCTGTTCAATTTTCGAGTAAAAGCAGACCGCTGACCACAAAACGCGTGTGGAGTATTAAATCAACATTTTAAAATCATCTCTGCCCTTTTAAGTGCGTCCAAATTGAATCGACTTGTATTTGTACAAAACAAAGCGATATTTTGTGCAAGTTAACCTGCGGTAAGCAACCGGCGTCGTTAGGTATTCATTTTGAAAATTTGCTTTAAAACTATGTAGGGTAAAATTTAAAGAACGCTTTGTTTTCGGTTAAATTCTCAGTATAGAAAGCAAACGAAAATTACACCTGTGAGCGTGTTGCATACAAAGTGGGCAAGCCTTTTAAATGACCTTTGACACGAAGGTCACGTTCCCAGCGAAAAGTGACGCCATTCAATGCGAAATCGAATCGCAGTGGGCAATTCTCATTTCCATTTAATCAAACAAAACCAATTTGTAAAATAAGTTCCAGAAACCAATCGCTGTTACATAGTAACTGAGAGCTATAGAATGCAAGCTGAAAATAAACTGGCTTGTTTTCCAAGGGGATAATTATGTCCACTTTTTATAACCAAATTTCAATGCATCTTTATAAAAGCAGGAAATAGTTTCTTTAACACAGAACTCTGTATATGTTAAAAATGCCAAATATTAAATTGGCTTATTATGGTAAAATGTATTGACTTAAACTCTGATATCTGGCTTGAAGTATATTTTAAATACACTAAACAGCTAAGAAAAAGTCCATTCGGATTCTAATTTAATAAGAAATTGCAACTACTTCAGCTTTCACCATACTTATATTTGGTTAGTTATTGTTAATCTCTTTAATTTAGTTCGTTTTTATACCGGGTCAAGTTTCGAATTCTAATAAGCACGTGACCTTTTAAATGGCGTGTTCTTTCTCAATTGGTTGCGCTAACGAATTGGCCACACAGAAGTTTCTAGAATGGTTATCTTGTACTGTGTTCATACAGTTATCCGAGGTATGCGTTTCAGAAGGGTCAATTACTCTTGGATTTTTTTCGCCGTTTTAGCGCAAAGATTAATTGTACGATAGCTTCAAAAGGGAAGTAAAATTACTGGGGCACATAAACAATACTCGCCGAAATCTGCCACTTAAACTGCCAAACGGTGAGGTCCTAATATCATGTTACTATGTGGGTATACAGTAAAAGGATACGGGTTTGGATAACCCGTGTATGCAGAGACGAAATCTAGGTTGATAGAACATTTAAAATTTATGGCCGGGTTAACTTGAAAGTTGTATATGAGTATTTATGGGTCGCAATGGGTCACAAACTTTAACGTGTCTTTGCTGCATGTGAGCAAGGTTAGCAGCGTAAAACATTTTACTCATGAGAAAAATGCGAGGTTCTTTTGCGGAGTGGGGCGTTAAAATCATTAACAACGCCCAAAGAGGTGTTATTCAAGCTTTTGAGTCAGAAAGTCGCGTTCACATTTCGTTTGACAAACGGGTACTTTAAACCGGATTTGAAATCCGAATTTGCTAAAACGTACACAGTTTCGCTTTGCGAGATTAAGACAAGTCAAGGTCAAGGGTAGGATTTTGGGGCTTATACGCCTATCTGTCATACATATACTTCGTGAAAGAAGAACAAACTGTTATCCAACGTTGACAACCCAACTTTCAACTCAGAATTTAAATTAAACAGCGACAAGATATAAATTGGAATATCGGGTATTAAAAATGCAACATTTGCATTTTTATAACTATACCACGGTCGGCCAGCAATTAAACTGGACGTTACGTTAAGGACTTGGTGACGAATAGAGTTATAAAGGAAATCAATACGGAGTGAATTGCCACCTATCGAATATTGGGATTTCCAATGCTAAACGTAATAGTTTATAGTTCATTTTATTTTAAAAATAAAACTTGTTTTGACAGGCTTAATAGACCAACTGCTGTTTCCCAAATATTATTTTTGGTAAGAACTAATGAGATTTGATTGTTTAAAAGACTACATCGGGATTATACTCCGAATTATATCCTATATATATCGAATCAACGTCAAAGACGTAATTAATGTCGTTAAACAACCATCTGTCCGAGATAAAAGTAATAGCAGCCTATTATATATAACAAAATTAAAAATTCCCTCTGGCATGCTCTACGGCTGACTTACGCACTTAATTAGAACCATTGAAACTCCTGAGAGATCATAGAGGCTCGAGAGGCGTCAAAATTGATATTATTAACGTTTCCCGGTTAAGACGTTAGGGAATAGAGTTTGAGTCATGATTTAGAATTGAGATTACAGTATACCGCTTCGTAACATAGCATGGTTATTAGAATCGAAAAGACCAGTTCATCCGTGCCATTAAACCGTGTGCCATGCAATATTGATTTACCGAGCCAAGGTCAATCTGTTATCAATGATTTATGCCAAAATTGCCGATTTCGGATGTTCCTTGCGACGATTTCCGACGCAGGTTGTGCGACTGCTAATTAATTTAAAACTACATATCTTTTTATGCGATCGCGTGTGTCTAAGATTAAGGAGACGGCAGAATTCCCAATGTACAGAAGCCATACCTACGACAAAAAACGCAAACCTCAAAGCCCGTTCTTAACTTTAACTCCATAACCTTTATTTCAGTTTTTCAGTTTTCATTCATGGTTTTGACAAAATAGCAATCTACAACAGCGACCACCTATAATTGACTAGTGTTTCATCTCTACAGGCCAACAATGTTACACTTTATTCCAATACAGTTTTAATCTGGGCCGATATGTTCATCAATTCTACACAAAAACTGTTTTGATGACAAGCCTAGCTATGGTTCGAAATATATAGCCCCCAGTAAGAAAATATATTATTTTTGTAATAACTTGGTATATGTCAATATAGGGGGTTCTTTACAAAGCAAACCTAGTCAGAATGATTAGTTGTTATCGATGATCTATAACTTATAAATGTTCGGTTTTAAACACAGCAGCGATCACGTTTCTCGACGAAAAAGTGGAAGCTGTAATAGTATACACTGATGCAGAATAAGATTAATGATGAAAAAAGACCCACAAAAGTGAAGTATTGTGTTCCTCGCTAAACTACAGAAGGATAGGATAACGCATTCTGAGTCGTTTGTATGACGTATTGAGGCGATGTTAGCGGGAATTTTTGATCGTCATGGTATTTCAATCCACAAATCAAATATCTTAAAAGGGAAATAATGGCTATTTATCATCTTTGACAGTAATTTCGATTAGAAAATCTTTAATCTTTCGTGCCAGAAGCCGCAGACTGTCAGAAAAGCCAAAAAGATGAATCGCCCTCGCCCCCTATTTAAAGCTAAGTGTCGTCAACGTGCCACTGTGGGCTCATTAGGCACATTAAAATCTAGTTCGTTACGGCGAATGTGCATTTAGGAAATCAGATCTTCAAATTCATGCTCAAAGATCATAGTTTTAAGCGGAAATCAAAGATCGACACGCTTTATGTCAATTTAGGTTATCAGTTGCCTTGTAATAGCCGTCTGATTCTACGTATTTTCGTTGCATGAGGTTCCGATAAATCTAACTTGTTTATGCCAAATACGGAGTAATGTTGCGCATTGCGCATAACGGCTACGGTTTGGTACAAGATCTTGCGCAAATCGATTTTTGCCAGTCTGTCATTAATTTTTAAGTGCGATAAATTCAGCGCTGGATCACTTATGTGATAATGCACGGGTGAGCATGAAAGCTGGGGAGAGAGCAAAAAACACGAGTTGAGCAGTTAGAGGGGGGAAGTACCAGCAGCGATGTCGATTAGCTAAGTCGATGAAGAGCGGCAGATCGACTGATCTGAATTATTAATGAAACTGTTCACGCCGGCAATCGTTACACGATTACGACTTGACGTATCGGACGGAAAAACATTGCAGATTTCACGCCTTCCAAATACGATTTTTCTTACCGGTAAAATTTGCACTGATCGTGTAGGGTATGACTCCGTGCGGCCATTTTCGCTCTTGTCTTGCTGTTGCGGCTCTTCTGCTTCTTTTAAATACTTCTTCAGTTCGCTGTCGACGGGACTTGTAACGGATTCTCCTGTGTCTGTTTCGCCGACCCTTTCCTGGAAGAACGTATTGCATTTACAAATCTCTATATCCGTACATACCTTCAAAATGCTGTGTTGTGTATAAGCGCAAAAGAACATACCGGATTTGATATTTTATTTTAACAAATTCTCATCAAAAATAAAAATAATGTGAAAGTGCTATGTTGAATGTTAAGCAATTGTGATATTAACTGCATTTGAGGCAAATGCTTGAAGCAACTTTTTGAGACATTTTTCTATGAATTTGAATTTTCCAACATGAAAAACGGTGTTTACGAAGGAATTAGACTTTATACTTTTGCTTCAGGCATACACTTACCACATTTTGTACATATTGTTATCGTTAAAGCAGCCACGTTTTGTTCTCCGTAGATATATATAGCGGTAATGAGAAACGAACTTATCGTAAGAAATGGATAAAATTTTAAAAAATGGGTCTGTTATTTGAAATTACGAATAAATAAGTTGTGCAATTCACATATATGAATGTGACTCGTGAAAAAATATCACCAGGTTTATAAGTTAAAATTAGCGTGACGATTGCAGGTAGATTGTGTGTGGGATTTGAACCCACACACTCGGACATTAGGTACCAAACGCAGCGCCGACCTAGCCACAGTAACCCTTTAAAGATAATATACACTAAAGGCTGATATTTCGTTCTTACTTTTTCGATTTCTTTTTCGTCCCCGTCTTCCGCCTTTTCGTCGACTGCCTCTTGTAATGCCATCCAACTCCATGACGACATTCCTTCGTCTTGCAGTTTCGCGATCAAGATTCTGGGCGATCTGTCGCAAGCTGGGGAATCCCCGCTGTGGGACATCGCCGACAAAAGATCGTCTCGCGCTTGAGTTGGAAGGGCGATTCAACTGAAAAAAAATTGAGAAAAATAGATTGTATTGCTTCTTAAATGAAATCCGTTTATCTGTCACTGTCATTCGAAAATATGACGTACCTCTGACGTCACGTTTGCTAGTGACGTCATATCAAAATCTGGTTGATGCCGCTGAACGTTGATAGAATGGGTTCTCCTATTCTTTCGTCCCCTCCTTCGCCCGTGTTTTCTCCGTCGCCTTGGCGCCGGGGTAGCGGGTGAGGAAATGACGTCAACTTCCGGGTTGTTAGTTGGGGTGGCGGGGACTTTCCCCACACTATCGATAAAGTCGTCGGCCGTTTCGCCAAAAAGATTTTCTACATCTTCCTCGTCCAGTGCGATGTCTCCAAGAAACAATCCTGAAAAGAACAGAGTTTAAGATCAGAGGCAAAGATTTGTTAATAGTAATCCATGATCCAATCCCAATGGCCTGGTACTTCGAATATTTAATTCTATTAAATTAGTGCTTATAGGCATTAACAGAAATTCAAAGTCGATAAAACGTGAGGAACTATATGTTGGTAATTCAACAGTTGTTATATACTTCTGCGTAAGACGCAATATAAGTTTAAATTCGTACAATTTTATAACATCAAATATTGCCCTATGGGTTTATAAATGCCTAATTGAATATTTCGGTGTATTACGTGATGGTATAGTCACACATCGCTGATTTCGCGACGTCAAATACAACTGCACGGAAAAGTCGGCACAAGGGTGGTCGTATGTCGCGTGACGGACCTTGGCAGAGGCGATGTAGCGCAAAATTGACAAACAGTCGATGTACAGCCCGGGTTTGGCCCGAACAAAGACACTTTACGTCATATTCCCGTAACGAAAACTCTCGTTGTAGAAGAGTAGCCTGTAATCAAGTAACCACGCCCTAAAGCTAACCTTTTGAATACCGAGTCGGCACCGTAATTTAAGTGTTAAGCGCATAGGGAAAAGAATGTTTAGAACAGTGTTCCGCGACCGAAGTTGCTACGTATGCGCATGCCGCAAAGCGTTAATTAAAAGTGGATTTGAGCTGGAAGAGGGTTCCCACGCGTTGTGTTGATTCGTTGTGGTCACTTCTGTGCTTATCAGACACTGTTGGACACACGAGAGATAATCTTATTGGACAGCTGTTGCAATGTGACATGCGCTTACGCTTCACTGTAATTTTAAATGCAAATTGGTTTTAGAAAATTGGGGAAAGGCACTTTGTGGTCTTGTGGAATCCCTTAAGGTTCCAAACCATCCCGAAATGGGTTGGAATTTTATACTACATAAAAAGGTTTTTAAGATTGTTTTACATCTTATTTTAGATCAGCCGGTCATTTTCCCACGAGCGAAGAATCAATCTTGTCGCACCTTTTTGAAAAAGTTGTTTTAACGACTAATTGCTTGAAAATGGAACAGTCGCTATCGGATGTCCGCTCGCATTAAATTCGACAGCTGCTGTCGTTCCGTCTTACAAGTGGCCAATTCAAGTGGTCTTGGCAGGTCCGTAAGCCATTAAGGATGCGCAGTACGGTGCACAATGACATACCAAAAATTCATAGACTGTCTCGTCAAGCACGACCGCCTTGAAATTTGTTTACCTACGAAAATAAAACACTCGCCGTCATCTATGATTGCACGTTCGTCTGCCAAGATACGAGTAGCGGCGGGTGCGATGCGACGTTCGTCCGAGTCGCGTGCCATTAAAATACCAGGCATCGTTCGACAACGCTTCACGCAATTTGAAACAATTACAGTTTTGCAAGCGGTGCCGGGTTCGATTGTCGGTGAGATGGCGGTTACACATCCTGGCAGAAATTGGAAATTGCGATCTCGGGTAACAATCCGCTACGGCTCGGTTAACAGTAGAACAATAACGAGAAATTTGGTACCAATTGAAGGTCAAGAGCTTTCGAGTTTTTCTTGGCCAGAAACAAAGTTGATGGTGGCGGTCAAATAACGCAGAACTGTCGCCAACCACGCGATAGTGCTGTCAATAAAATATTTGCTCTGGCACAATAACTTTGGTAGGAAGCTATGGTTTTGGTAAAATGCTGTACGACCGAATGATTCGCGCGACCCCAAATATTTTACAGCAAGAAATTTAAAAACGGGAGTATTGACGAATCTATTGCGGATTTAAAACTAGTCAGAACATTAATAAACTGGGTATTTTTGTCTGTCTAAAACGAATGGCGAACATACGTCACTGGAAAGTCTTCAGAATGGCGACATTATACACAAACAACTTCGGCTTATCGAGCTAAAGGTCAGGGCAGATGGGTGTTTGAACTGACACTCAGGGGATTATGCTTTCGACTTCCCCGGAAAAGAGCGCGTGAATCGAGGTGATATAGTGAACCGCAATGTACACAAGATTCACGGCGTATAGCGACTCGACGCAGCCACCCTTTGTGGTCTCGACGCCAAGTATAAACACAATTTATTTGTTGTAGCGACTGGCAATGTCCCAGGCGACTTGACCGAACGGTAAGTGGGTTGAATCTAGGTCGTCTCCGGATTTCGCTTGGTTCTTTGTTGCATATCCCATCAAAAGAGAGTTCTCGCCAGAAATAAAACTTGACCGAAGCAAAAACGCCAATTTAAACCCTAAATCCATATCGACACTTAACAAATGTGCTCTCTGATTTACGTAGGTTAAGTTTACCGTACACCACACGTATGGATTGACTTTGCCAATGAACCCAAGCAAGAAACTTTTAAACCAGATGATGACAAAAACCTTAAAAAAGAAACACGTCAGAGCAAACGTCAAAAACATAGTTCGCAATGGATCATGTTTTTCGAGGAAAGAGGTTACCATACAGAGCGATGATTTAGTCGAACAAGACGTGTGTTTGCCCGAGCAAATATGGAAGTTATAGATCTTTCAACCAACAATTTTCGGTGGGATCTTGGTAAAGAAGCGATGAACTTTGCAGATTCCCTGATAGCAGATCTTTCATCGACGGGCGAAGTGTGTGATCAGGAATTCCTTCAGGACAGACAACGAATAGACAGAGATAAATACACTGATGAAATGACTAACTTTTTTATCAGTATCAAGTATCTTACTGCGTTACAACCGTGACAATTGGATCACAGCCACCTGAGTGTTGCAGCCTGAGTCACGTTGTATAATCAGGTATCCAAGCATATGGCCCGATAACTTGTTGTAAAATTTAATAATTTAATTTTCCGAGATTTGGGGGTTTATAGACAACTGCCAGCTGGCTACATCGACAGTGTCAACGAACGGTTAAAGGGTGGCAGGTTCCTATAATTGAAACTAAATATAAAAACTCAATTACTGCCCCGTTGGTCGAGGAGGTTTATGCCCGTTAATGCCCGTGATTTCAAATAAGGTGGTGCTGGCCAAGTAAAACGTAATGCAATCGAATTTTGCGATGAAAGATTGTCGACTTACTGACTAATGTAGATGGATGGACAGTCCGAATAACATGGTACTGGTTCCGTCAGCACCCAGTTTAATCGATTACCTAGTTTTTCAATCCAAGGTAGTAAAGAGTCGTAAAGAGGTAAACTATGACCTTCAATTATAGTGAACCTGTTTATGATTTTCACCGAGTGGAACACCCACGCACTCTCTCCGTACGAGTCGCATTAAATCATAAACTGTTAACTGAAGCGTTTCGAGGTAAACCAATTAGACTGCTTTGTGTAAGCAAATATGTTCGTAAAATCCAAGTCAAGTAGAATTTAACCACACTCAGGTCAAAGATGGCCCTGAAGAATGATACATTTTCAGTAAACCCAGCGCCATCGCTGAGATTATACGTCGTCTGTCACTTTTACCACGAAAACCGACTTTCCCACCAAATTAATTTGATGTCAGTGACACCATTATCCATGCGTACAAAAATAAATATTATCAATTTTAATTTGGATTTCCCGTGACTACCATATATATTGCGCTGTAGCTTATTCCCTGCGACTCGATCGGACCAATTTCCACTGATATTTGGCGGTGCCTCAATTGTAAACCAGCCCTGAAGGATGTGAACCTTTAATACCACAACACCTCAAGAAACAACGGTAAACTAAATTAATATTATTAATTTGTTATGGACGGGAAATCATAATGGTTGCCTGTATAAGTGAGCCATTGCTGTGAAACGATAAATAGATTGAAAATTCGTTGTGTTTAAGATTGCGTGTCACCGCTCTTTTTGTGTATTATTAAGTATACCGCAAACGAGCGCCTGGATGCCTGCAGACTTAACCTGTTGGCTTCGGTGTAATTGTTTTTTGAAGTTTAATTTCAACCGATCCAAAGAAACGGGAAATGTGGTGCCGAGCGGTTTTCGGGTAAGGGGCGGTCGATTACAAAGCGTGTAACTCAATTGTTTGTTAGAAGACAATATGTTCCTATTGTTGCGGTCGCTGTTTGAAGCGGCGGAAGCTTTCGACCAACGCGGCGGCTAACTTCCGTTCGGAATTTTGCTAATTGTCGGTGGTCAGGCGCCCGTGGCTTTGGTCTCGACCGACAGAGTTTGTTTCAAGTTGCAGAGAATAGAACATTGATTGCATTACATGGTGGTTAATGCTACAAGCCACTGAACAAGCGATGGTACACGGGACTTCATCACACCGTACGAAACTTATATCTCTCCCGCAGTGTTTACCGGGCAAAATGAGTTAATCGCAAATACCTTCATTCTGTGCTGTTGTTGATTGCCGCCCACAAAATATGCTCTAAATCAGCATCATCGGCAATGTAATTGCGTACGAAACGAAAACAACTAATGAAAAGACGGATTAAGTCGTTGTAGCCTATAATGAATGAGATGTATTATAATCCTTTGCGCTTGTTTGTCTATTTCGATGACTTTCATTAAAAACGGCGAGCGTGGCTCCGAGAGATCCTTAGAAACAACAACGATACGTTATTTCGAGTGGATCGAGTGAGTGCATAAGCCGCAAGGATAATGCTCGGAGCAGCGGATTATAATGCGCGACAGCAAACATTTGGGGATTGCGACGCGGTGCTAATTGCACACGCGACGGGTACGCGATAATTAACTGCTAACGAGAAAATTATGATTTTTTTGTAACTGACGATCAGGTATCTTACACAAGATGTACGAAAATGTAGAACTGCATTACAAGATTAGGAAATATTACCCTTATAAGCGCCATTAACGCAGGTGTCAAATATACAATTAGGTACACGTGTATGACATTTATAAACATATCTTTATGTTTTTTAGAAATGCGTTGCATAATATGGATAACGTATACAGATTATCCCTTCGTAGTGGTCATCTACTTTTGTACGGCTTTACCCCCCTACGTGACCTTTATTTGGCCTTCACAATTGAGAATAATCTCGGTAATTCCAAATGAATCATGCCGTTCGGGATTTGTGTATAGACTATACGATTCCGACCGACCCCCGGACAGGCGTCAAGTCATTTCTCCATACTACAGCACCGTAAAATGAATATAAAGAACAATACGCTATACGTACAAAATACAAAAGTATTCATTTACTTTTTAAGTTATATTTAGTCTGGTGCATGCGAACTTTAAGTATATCTTGAATTATTTTACGATTGTTATAATGCTGTGTATTGTGATTAATTTCACTTACTTGCTTTGCATGGATCCTTTGTGTTCGCTAAGTTCTCTTCTGGAAAGTCTTCTATAAATATCGATGGGGGCTGCGTTGTTAGCGATGGCACACTTTGCGCCGATACGCCGACGCCGAACTCGAAACTCCCCGGGATAGCGAGCATCATTATCCCGAGAAGAATTGCCGATAAAACTCGGCCTCTGCTCCTTGGAAAAGACGACATAACAAGGTTCGTATTGAAGGGTGGATTCCTGATCCTTAAACGTTCGTTAGCGACCAGCACTGTTTTATTGGAACTTTTTAATCTGCAATCTCTTGACGGAGACTGCCCGGTACAAATTTTTTTTCTACAGTCGACTGTTCGCAATCGTTCGCATCGGTATATCTCTGTAGTCGAAGTGGAGCAGCCAAATGTCTCCAACATTATGATCCAAATTCACTTCGCCACTTATCATATATTGCAGCCGGTGATCGGGTGCTTCTTTCTTCCTGAACTAAACAAACTTGATTACTTTTCAACCACAGCAGCGCCCGTGCTTTACCGAGCGTGGGCAGAAAAAGGAGAGCACGCGCTTTTGCCTTTTTCCCTACACTTTAACGCTACTCACGCGCGGAGAAGTGACTTTCACAGGAGCACTCGGTAATAATAAACGATGATATAAAATCAATAACAGCTAGTGATTAATCGAGAGAGTGCTCTTAGACCACCTACGCTAAAGGATAGGAAGCCTCAATAAAACGTATTTGTTAATTGAACCAGATATCACAATTCCCGCAAAACAAACACGGGGTTTCCCAGGACAATTAACACACAACCATGTCTATTACCATATAACAGTCAATGTAAAACTTATCTATACTATATATACCACAGTGCTTTTAGGTAGTACTAATTTGCTGGAAATGCGATGTAATATTTATACGATCAAGACCATGTGCACAAAAAAAACGAGATAAGATATTTAAGTATATTCCCAAGAATAGAAAACGCGGGTTATTACACGGGAAATCGACCATTTGGTTCAAAGGCGACGAACTTTTTCACTGAACTATTCAATCAGGCAAGATAATTACACGTTCTCTTCTATGTGCATGCGGTCGAAATATTTACATCATTTTAACGGTGTGAATAAAGTTCATAAGGAAGTACACCTACGCACATTATTTCTTTATACGCAATTGAATGAGTACACTTGCTTGTAACTTTCTTTAAATGCTCCTAACTAATAAGCTATAGTGATATTCTTAAAACAAAACCACTTTTTAATGTCTCTCAGGGATAAGGCCATACGTATCGTAACAACCCAGTGAAATATGAATCGAGTGTATATATATTAAAATACCACGATTAAATAACATTGGTCTTGGTTTAAGTCGTGGTAATATGATTAGCACGACCAACTTTTATTTTATTCAGATATAACGGACTGACTAACTAACTACTAAAAAGGTTAAAATCCAGTCCTGGTTAAGAAAAGCACATTAGCCAAACAAAGCAGTAGTATCGAATGTAGTAGTGTATCTAGGATCATTTATTATTGAACGTGCAATCACTAGTTCATTTGCATTTGCAATACAACTAATTGGATATGCTCGAGATAATAATTGCACTTGGTCAGCTATCGCTGGCAGCGGACGAGAAACAAGAAGAGGAAGCGTGATTTAACTTGCTATTGCTAGAGCATTTCGAAAAAAGTTTGCTTCAATTTTTTAAATTTGCCGGGATACGATAGGATAATATATTTTTGTTTAACCCAGGGACACGGAAAGGCAGATGGTGCTAAAATTGTATCATTGTTAGATTACCTGTTTGGTTACCAGAAATGTTT
Organism: Ciona savignyi; assembly: GCA_000149265.1. Lineage (NCBI taxonomy): Eukaryota > Metazoa > Chordata > Ascidiacea > Phlebobranchia > Cionidae > Ciona > Ciona savignyi. Next base: position 261,495 of record CH003041.1, read on the forward strand.
ATCAAAGTGTATTGTAAGTGATAGAGCCCTTGAACCACTAATTCCACTGAATACCGTTAAACCCTTGTTTAAGGATACAGACCATCAGCCATATCGTCCAGTTTCAATGTTTTTGCACTGCCTGGTTTTTTTGATTTTCTCCACGTAATTTACACATACTTATACACAGGCTTTTTGCATCCTGAAATGATGCGCTGGTATGCAGTATATTCCGCTCCATACTCGTCTGCGAATGTGTGCAATGTGTGATTCTCTGTCAATTCTCTTTATGTTGCATTAAGTGCTACACTTTATCAAATCTTCGATGAGAATTTAGCACTTTAAACTTTTTGTTTAAAGCCGTTTTTTCTAAAGCTGGTTTTTAGATATATATATTTAAGCTAAAATTGCCCGCATGCTATTTTCCATGTCTATTTTCATGCTGCAAAACAGATGCTATTTTCCATGTCTATTTTTCATAACTACCAAAAAACCTGGTCAGTCAGTTCTTGCGGCGCCTGTATTATTGTAACTACATGGCCGAAGCGTGTTCAGAAACTGATACAGATTAACTTAATTTAAATCTTTTAAGTCTAAACATTCAGCTGAAACGAACGGCTAACTGGTTAATGGACTTAATTTTGTGTCAAACTCAAAAACAAGATCGAACTCCATGCTCTAGCAAAGATACACATGTTTTGACCGGACATAGCAGATATGAATGGTCTATACCAGTGCTCCGTAAACCATGCCAGCATAGGCCGCGGCATACACTACTGTGCTGCAAGAGTGCTAGGTGTGCCGCGGGAAAATTGTATTTTTTAACTAAGTTTTTATCAAATAAATGGATTTAGTTTTGTCATTTTATAACATTTTTGACTGCAATGTACAGTTAAATTTAGTAAGTTTCTAAATGTGCCTCGAGTAAAATAAGGTTACGGAGCACTGGTCTACACTAATTAGGCGACATATACTGTGCTGTAATGGTATAGCCAATAGGTCTATTCAATACAATTGCGCCTTATTTCGGTGAAGGGTTTAACGACAAAAACATTAATAATTTAAGCTTTTTGACCACTACTGGTGTTTTTCATATTAGGTGCATGTTGTCTGGACGCTGTAGTAGCAAAATTTCAATTAAAAAACGCTAAAAGAACTTATAACTTATTAAAATATAGGATAGGAATTTTATGTTTATCCCCGTAAATGGGAAAATGCGAAGGAGGGTTAATTAACACACGGACAATCGTCAGATCACCCTGTGCCACCGTCGGGTTACCGGAGCTAGTGCATTGTGATATGAATGATTAAGACTTATAGAAAGATTGCATTCTGTTTAAGTATCAATGTCATGTAAAAATATCGACAATGTCAGTAGTAAGTATACACTCAGCAGAGTAAAGTAATCTTAAGGACGCCGCAGATATACCGTTTGACTATTGGGAACTAGGGATAACTCGTACCGCCGCGAGTCACTTGAATATTCACCTGTGTCCGGTTGGTCTCAAGTTGTGCAAAAAACTTAAATATGTGACGTCAAAAATAAATTCTATAGAAAATACGGTTTCCCCTTTTGCGAGAACCGACACGTCAATTCATTGTTCCCGCTCAGATTATTTCTTACATCAGGAAATATACAGTTTAGCCACTGGGAATTTGACCCAATGACGTAATGAGAAATAAATAAACAAACTGGTCAATACCTAAATAGACTTGGAATAAAACTTTGTGATTGTATACATCCTGTGTAACAATAGATTTGTCCGTAACGTTAAACACAAGCCTATACAAAGATGACCTAATTTGGAAATGTTCGTTCGGGTATCAGCATATTTATGCAGAAGAGGCTACGCGTTTTTATGGTCTTTTGTATTAATTTTGTTACACGCTGGCCAAGAATTCAAGCGACTATGGCAAGTGTCAAATTTTTGGACTGATAATATCCTTCTGAATGGCCTAACGATCAGATTGTTGATAAAGGTACAACTCGCTTTGTTCTTTAAGCTGTAACTACATTAGTCTTTAAATCGTTTGTTTAAATCTGATATCTGCTTTACTCTTACCGTTAAAAGACATTGCTTCCAAGATTTAATCATATATTTCAGCGGAAAGATTGATTTTGTATGCATGTTCAAACACAGTCGGGTGACATCACAAAATGCAAATACGGAAACGCTCTTACGTAGTTTGGAGACTTTACTATTGCATGTCGGTCCGCTGGCAGATGGCGGGTATTTGGAGCAAATAGATCTAATCCGCTTGTTGTAACTTATCCACGTGTGTATTAGTCTGCAGGCTCTATTTGATTAAATATTATGGCCAAGTGAGAGTCATTTTTTTTAATTTCCTATCGAATTGCAAAAAATATATATTTTTTATATATACGAAGTGATATAAAATATAATTACATACTTTGTTCAATAGAGAAGATAGTGACGAAATATGCTGACAAAACACGCATGTGTTAACTATTGGTGATCGATAGATGGAAACTTATATCTGCATTGTGATCCTGAGGAAGCGATTGTGTAGCCATATGAAGCGGTTATGTAGCCACATCAACAACTCGATTATCATCACGGACTACTATAATACATCATAAAAGTACCGTCGCTTAGCCAATTGGTTAACGCCACCTATACATATACGGACGGGTTCGAAACTAAAGACAACATAAAAACGGATTAATCAAAGATCCACTTATTGTATTGTCCACGGTTGGTCAGGTAAGAAAATCTCCTTTGCAAATTGAGCTTACGGATATTAAGATTATGTAAAATGCGTAATTCGTACCTCACTATAAAACTTTCCCTTTCGAGTACTATACAGCTAATTAGGTTTGCATCAATACGTGGACAAATATAGCGTATAAGATAATTAGTGGGAAAAAATTAATCAATCGCTGAACCCAAATACTTGTTCTTGGGGATAAAGTACAAAGTCTTGATCAAGCAGATCCTAGATTCGATATTTACCCTTGTTACTTCGTGCGCGGTTATCCCTGGAAAATGCACTTAGCGGAGGTTGTCTTAATCTAGTGATAGGTTTAACAGCTCCTCGGCAATGGACACGAAGTAATCTGACGCTTACGAGTCTTATTAACGACTCTCGGTGTTTATATGAGTATCCTACCCAGTCATGATACCCGGATCGCAGCAAACGTCGTCGTACATACATTTTCGGTTTATATGGCCACCAAACTGTGCCGATGCATAACACACCGTCATTAAATCAAATTGTCTACATTTCAGTGGATTCTACATCATAGTAATCGCCAACATATAGGATAGGAAGGGATATTCATGTTTTATACCCGTGAAATGGAAAACGCTAAGGGCTTTAACCAACGGACAATCATCAGATTATACCTTGCGCCCACCGTCGGGTGAATGGAGCTTTTGCAGAGGGTGTAGGGGTAAGTGTTCCCTTCAGTTATTATTTCATTCAAATCTTTAGTTTTACTATTAAGGCATTGATCGCTTAGTGTCTTGCCCAAGGACACGGCCAACTAAATAGCGACAAGTTCAGATTCCATTACCTATATCTGAAAGGCGCGAAGCTACCAACCAAGCTATTTAGTCAGAGAATAAAACTTATAGCCGAGCATGTACACATCAAGTCAGCCTGATCTTCTATTTATTAAATAATTACATAAAATCATAAGGATGAAGCATTAAGATAACGTTCTTTCAAAGGTGTGCCGCGTATGAAAACAGCCAACGGCTGATTTTACAAGCGGAAACAAACCCTAGAAGAATTTTAACAATTTGTTTCCGGTTAGTATTTTAAAAGCGAGCACGAACTGTCCATTAACCGTACCAACGCTCCATCCGGTCCGTTTTCCATGCTTTCAAACTTGTCAGTTTCTAATGGACTGATATCGGCTTAAGATAACCTAGGAAGAGAGGGGAACTTAACTGTATACTATCTGTACAAATACGGACAGATTTCAGCTATGCTGCGCGCGAAACCTGACTTCGTAAACGTATTACTCAATTGGGACCACCGAGATGGGCTGTAATACCATTTTGATCCCCATGTTTCTTCAGGCCTGGGTTTGAAGCGCGCTGAGCTATCGCGCAGCCTGGGGTCGCCGCGGTTCACCGGCAAAGCGATAAGCACATTTGATGTGTAAGTGTGACCGACCGCCGCCTGCTAAGCGAAATGTAATACGGGAGATAACTACAAAATGTAAACACGGCGGTGGAAATAACTCAACAGTGTACAACTCCACAGTTTGAAAGCTTATGTTTTGATCAGAACTTAAAGAGAAAATTGCCAATTCTTCATTTTTGACAAAATAATGAACTTATTATTTTTTGAAAATGTTTTGTATCAATTTTGTGGTATGTTTATTGGACACCTGGAAAGGTGGTATACTTTTTACAATAAACAAGCTATTTTCAAAGGCCAGTTATGCTTTTGTGTGACAGGGAGATTCGTCTAGATTCATATCTCTTATCTTATGCAGCTTTCACGATTTATTTAACGCTTTGGAAATATTGTTTTTCGATCACGGTAATTTTTAGTTGTTCCCGCCGGAATTTCTTTCCTATTTTCGGCGACAGAAGTCGGCATATCTCTCGATGTAGAAATGTCAACGTCATCATTGTTAAAACGCACGCCTTTTCGTGCTTGTACGTCTGGCGTAGAATTGTCGTCTGGGTGTTTTTTCAACTCCTGTCCGCTTTGTACCGGGTCTTTAACGATGTTTTGAGATTGAACTTCATTTTCAATCGCAACGTTCGGTAATTCATTGATGTTGTCTTCGACCTGAAATATACAGCAATAACTGTCATGTCGCAACACAGCTACAAAATCGAGTATAGGGCAGTTGGGAAAGGTATCTTCACCTTGGACAATTCGTACGTGGTTGCGCGACAAAGCTTTACCAGCAGCGTCGCAACGTTCAGGGCCGGTTTTAGGCCGATTTGACCGATTAGATCAAATTGGGCCCCGCACCTTGAAGGGGCCCCGCGCTAGCGGGGGTTTTTCTGTATTACGAGGTTTAAAATACTACTGAAACGTAAAATAAAAAGTGAAATAATATTCTTTCTCATAAAATTAATTTGTTGTGCATCGTAACTAAGTCAAATTTATACTTCTGTGTCTGCCTGTCACGTCATAATGAATATGGTTGCTAAACAATATAGATATGTTTGGAAGTAAAACAATATATCGTAAATAAGCATCCACATTACCTTTAATTTGTTTTATAGCAAGTATTAAATGTATATTTTTGTAGTTTGTATGTACTGGTATGTATTTTATGATATATAAACACCCATAAATTTTGCTATGCAGAGTAGGGGCCCCGCCATCACATTTCTAATTGGGCCCCGCGTTTCCTAGCACCGGGCCTGGCAACGTTTATATAGATATCAACTGGATTAATCAAAAACTGAGCATAATCTAATTTCTCTGTAACTGTGATCACGAGATAAGTTTGCGATTATTGGTGTTGCAAACTTGAAAATTTTGAGTATCCCATGTTTTGAAAATGTGTGGTAAATTAGGCTGTAAGTCAACTGGTAATAATAAGCCTGTACAATTGTTACACTTTGAAAAGGGGTACTCGATAACCTGTATATCTCTCTCAGCGTTATGTGTAAAATGCTTGTATATAGGCGACTGTTAATTATCATAAAGCGTTGGTCACGAGGCCATCAACAGGTAATCAGGGCAAGCACCAAGATAAGGTATTTCCGTGTGTGGAATAAAACGATAGTTGGTATAACACGGGCAATTTTAAGATTACCTGGTGCCTTCAAATTCTGGTGCAATAAATGTTTGTATTATTTCATTAAAATTTTTTTGAACCCGGAAACTTCTGTTATTTTTCCTAATATCAGGTCTTTTTCATAATAACACAGTCGCGCAGAAACTACTCAGGGTAAACCAGTAAGCTTCAAGGCGTTCACCTTAATACTCTCTTCAAGAGTATGCGACCGAAATCATTAATTAAATAAATCATCAAGCAAAAAAGTCACCACATTAATAAACTTACCTTTTCATTTAGTGATGCTTCTTCAAAGCTGGAGTGAACTGAATCTAATTCCGCCATCCATTCAGTCACAAGGTTATCGTTCACAACAATAGTCGGAGTTGCCAACATCGCAGAATCTGGTGCATAAAAAAAGTAAAGTAGTCAAAACATCAAATACATATTGGTTGCAATATAATAATTGGCGAGGGCGCTTTTATTAACGGCTGTTTTGCGATAGCACGGGTTACTACAGGATCACTTAAAGCGTTTACAATACTTCGTGATTACAAAAGTCTCCGGGAAAACATTTGTTTTGTTTAAAAAAAAATAATAAATAGAAAAAAGCTATGTTCATACCTGTGGATGGGAAACCCAAGTTTTTTTGTTTTTTTATCCAGCCAAGTTTTGAACTAAAGATTGGCTCAGGATTAGAACCGTTTTTTTGTCGCGTTGACCGTTCGGCTACACGACCGTACATGGAAAAACCAAGGGGGAACATACCAGTAATCGTCAGATAACCTCGCGCCCACCGTTGGGTTTCCGGGGCTATTGCAATGTGTTGTGTATGATTGAGATGTTCCTTTAATTTGGTAGAACCTATCATTTCACAGGGTTCAAGCAATGTCCGCAAAGTGCCTTGCCTAAGGAAACAATCGACTAGCTAGCGACCGGTTTCGATTCTACCCTTCGGCTGAAAAGTGGCGGACTAACCCACTGCGCCAAACGGTCGGACCTAAACAAACGGTTACCGTACAGCAACAAAACAATACTCAGTGTTATTCTCACCGAAGACAGTTGTCATTCTTCTTTGAGCAAGTCGCCTCCTCCTATCTGACTCGTCATAAAAATCGTCCTCGGACACGTGACTTTCAGGGTAAACTCGGCTCCGAATATCGTCAAAGAAGTGCGACAAGATTATCATAAGAACAAGACAAACAGCCGAGATCACCAGCACCCCGTATACAATCTGCCAGTAATATCTGGTTCGTTATTACCCAGCTAAAAGTAACTAAGCGAAATTAGTATGATGTTAAGAGATGGTACGTTTGTTAATCTCATGGAGTGGAAAATTGCATAGAACGTTGAAATACCACCATTTGCTAGAATACTACACTTTTTCGAACATTTAATACACTTGGTCCAAAATACGTCCATTATGAACCTCCCCCAAACATACAAACGATCGAAAAGGAGTCATGTTTCGGTACAACAACCACACGGTTTTTAAGCTTGTCGGCACTACACAGCCAATTTTAAGCTTACGTGAAATTTTATAAATAAATTAAGCCCAACACGAAAAAAAGGATTGGCGTTTTTTATTGACGAAAAGACAAATTCTCAAAAAAATTACTACTGAGAATCCCTCTAGCACAAATCACACGAATTTTACCGCACCGAAATTAAATCGACCTGAAACCGACACCGAAACTGGTTATATACAAACTACGTGAATACAAATGATGCCGTTAATGCTAAACATTACTTTACCAACCTCGATGAAATAGCCGCCGTATTCGCTGGCCTTGTAAACATGTGTTTGGTCTTCTTCGTCGGGAAAAGTCCCATTTCTAATCGGCTCTATGGGAATCGATGACATACCTGCATAGACGTATAAATAAGCAATGCAATGCAATTGAATGCGAGGTCTGGGCTCTTTTCTACAAACTTTGCTTTAAATTTTGAAACACTTCTGAAACCTTGTTGGTCATTTTTAGCAAGTTAGCGTATGGCTAAAATTGAATGTGCTGTGTACCTGTTCTGTTTTTAAGCTACAACACTGTGTACTTTATAAAAAAAAATGCACTCAAAGACACTGCCAATTATATAATGGCGTGGCGTGTATAGATTTAAAGTACGAATAAAAAGTTGTTATGCTCAGACTATCGGAACGTATCATCATTTTACAACGCTGAGGTTGCAATAAGCACTGATCGAATCCACTCAGAAGTTGTCTACTCGTCGCATACATTTTAAAATTCTGATAATTACAGCCTTTCAGACGAAGCCTTTCACGCAGTAGGTGTTATTAATTCAATCTGTGTTTTGGTATAATTGACACGGGTTTGATATTGTTTTAATTTTTATTTATTAAAGTATTCGAAATGTGCCGTTTTTCTGTTGCTGTATCGTATTTAATTTAAATTGTTTGTACGTACATAGATAATCTCAAGATATTGTCAAAATAACGTGTATATTGCCAAAAACGCTATTCATACATAATACCCCTGTATAGTAAGAAACGTACATTTTCTGTTTTTTTTATGAATTATTTTTTACTCCATGTTTAAAAAACGATCCTGAAGTTATTTCAGTTATATAAATCCAATATCAAAGGTACCGATATATATATAACTATCATTCAAACAAAATGTCCATAATCATTAATCAACCACTTACTGCTATTCCATGCACTGAATTCGATTTTGAATCCTTTTGCTTGGTTTGTGCCATCGCTGTAAAATCCCAGTGTGGCTTCGTTGCCTGTAGCTATCCAATGCTCTGGATAGAGCGAACCGCAGTATTGTGTAATCCCATCCCGCAAATTTGTGTCCTTGGAAAGTTTACACATCTTTAAGTGAGTCACGGCAAACAGAAAAGTTGTTATGTCAAACTGTTCCAATACAAATGGATCGTGTATTGTTCTCTGCGGTGGAGTGCTTATAAAACAATAATGAATTATTATTCATAAAATAAGAATGTTTAAAGGTGCTTACGAAAAAACAAAAAAATAAATTAATTCATTTTCATTAAAGGCGAGAACGTACAATATTCGGCGGTTATGTCGTAAAATAGATGCATGTTATATCGAATAATAGGTCGGACAGGCATATTTATTTTTCTATTTTGAGCTATTTATTTGGATTTTATTTAAACATAATAATGATGATAACGATTGTGGTTAAATGTGTCATAAATAAACAGATTTTGCAGTTAATACTAAATAGTCTTTCAGGCAAGCTACTTAAGGCCTGCGATATATTTGTTCCTGATAATGATTTAGTACATTTGTTTTTCGCTCTTTTAAAAAAACCAATACTTGAAAGAATATGCAATTTAAATATAGCAAAAAGTCAGAAGATGCAAAACTGCAAATGAACAGTCTTTATGGCACGCCATTAAAAAATACAACAAAGTCCCGGTGGATTTGGGGTGATTAGTTAAGACCATACTAATAGCACGTACAACCGCAAAAAAGAGTTTGCAGTAAAAAAAAGTAAGGGGAGTCGACATTTTATCAGAGCAATTGCTAGTACTTGATTACATTTTGGCACATTGGGTTTATTCGTAATACCAGTAGATATAGTTATTATTGTCTTATACTTACGTTAACGTAGAACACATCGTGGCGACAATTCGTGGTAAATGGCGAGCCAGGCTCAATGAAAAAATCTCGAAACCATAGAACAAGACGAAGTCCTTCTCCAACCTTTATAAACCACTTGCAATTTGTTTTGGGTGGGTAAGGTTGTGGATAATTTGGCGATCGTACCGTACCCGAATTTCTATTGAGTGAAAAGTAACAAGAATCTGAAAACCAAAACAGGTAATCAGCTAGATGTATATTTATCAACATTTACACTTCATATGTTTCCCCTCATTCGAGTTAAGCTAATAAAAATAGGCCTAATCATGAGAGTTCGCCAGAATTACGTTACAATGTCCGATTAAATGTTAATCCATTAGTAAATGTTTCCAATTGTTTCCTATTGTCATGGGGCCGAAATCCATAATTATCAAAACTAAAACCAGTATGGTTTGCGGTGTTTCGTCAGGCGGAAGAGTTGGACAAATGTTTAATATTTCTAAATGGTTGAACCATCGTGTGGTAGAATGGTTAACCCGGCCGATAAAAATATGGAATTATATAAAATAATAGGCTTAATAACGAAGCCATCGCGGGTTTAAGACTTACCGATAAAAAGAATATGATGAACGATTATGTGTGCCAATAGTTGGCACATCTGATTAACATTCATCAGGTATTTTAACTTACCCAGTAACTTAATTAAAAATTTGTCGGATAAAACAAACAAAGCAAACATGTTATGGTGTTATTACACACACCGCCGGTGGTCATTATACATACGTTTGCAATTGAGTGGCGATCCTGACCACTGTCCATCCGGACCACATATTCTAGTCGAACTATCTGGCAGGCAATCAGCTTGGCATGTATAACGCACCACATCTCCGTACCAGTAAACAGTTTCTGTTTAAAAAAATGAAATATGCGTTAGGTTATTAAAGTGAAAATTTCCATGCCTAAATCTTGACAAATGAACGTAATTTTGTATATCATAAAAGCAAAGAAAATGTAGACATGAGATCGGGAATTTGTCAAAATCCTACAGATTTGGAAAACATTCTTTTAAATACCAGATGAGTAAAAATCAAACCTGGTAAAAATGTAGAGTGAAAACCATCTTTCGGGCGACCGCATCTCCGTTTAACACAATGTAAAGGGTGTTGCTCTGACCAAAGACCACCGCCTAAACATGTGGAAGCTTGATACATTTTCGATTGTGAACCGATTGCAACATGCCCTATCGGGCAAACAGTTAAAACAACCTCGCCAACTGAGTAACAATGTTTGAATGCATCTTCAGAGTGCTGAGAAGCGAATATTTAAGAAATTAGAATAAAAGGATAAGGATAGGATAGGATAGGATAGGATAGGATATTCATGTTTAATCTTTAGATCGCCTTGCGTCAACCGTCGGGTTACCGGGGCTATTGTAGTGTTTTGTTTTTTGATAGACACATTCCTTCAATTTACTAGAACCCATTAATCCGCTGGGTTTATAGGCAATATCCGTTAAGTGTCTTGCCCAAGGATACAACCAACTAGGAACTAGCTGGCGACCTGTATCGATCTATTTTCAGTTAAGAGGTGTCGCACTAAACCGCCAGACTACATGGCCGGAAAAGGTATAGTATGACTTCGGAAGAAAGGGGATGTCCGTGTAATTAAAACACATACTATAAGCTATGTATTGTAAAATTATAAGTAAAGTATAAATACTAAAATATTTTATCGTTGGAAACGAAAATTATGTTCACCTGACGGGTTGCTCTTTAGTTTAGTCTAGGTGTATCGAATTCTGTATATGGCAGACTCATTTCATAAATTATACATACATGCCTACCTTTAATAATATCTTTTGTGGTAGATGTAGCAGCTTTTGAAGGGCAACTTGCGAGGTGACAAGTTGTGACCGAACCCCTGGATTAGGGCGGGAGCAAAATGGGTTCTGTGCTACGCAGAGTTTGGTTACTGCAGTTGCTTGGTCGACTGGAAAAGCATCTTTTCCCGCTATACCCAAATTCCACTCAGTTTCAGCTTGTACTAATTGTAGCGTTTGGCTTTCATTTATGTAAGATATCCGATGGCCATTGCTGGATAATATGGAGCTAATATCGTTTCCACCAGAACAAACCCATTTTTGATTGTGATCGTTTAATTTGCAATCAGCCAAGGACAACTGGTTGCCTAAAATAAAAGTCCAGAATTTAAGTAGTTGCCATATTAGATTGTAGGACTCAGTAGGCACATTTGTAAACCTACCTGTCTCTACGTTTGATTAGTTATATGTGAGACATGACAAATATGTATACACCGTTGGTTGGAAACGCCGAGTGCGTATACTTATACACGCATATTGGTCATAGTGCCAAGCGTTTTATAATGGTTTAACCGCAACTTTTGCACTATTTGATTCCACTAGATTGAGGCATGTTAGTTAGACTTCGTACAGTGAAGTACAACCGGACAAAAACTGTACTCCAGGGCACAGATATTTACGTAAATTCTGTCTAGCGGCCGGTGTCCGATTGTGAAGGTTAGAAAAATGTATTTATGTAATTGTATTCATGTGTGGATTGTTTAAGATATACACGCGGTAGCTAACTCACCTCGAGCTAAATTAGTTCATATAAGCAGTTTCCAAAGGCAACGTTAATTACCGAATTTTTTGTTTGACTCACCTTGATTTAAATTCGTCGTTAAGCATTTTCCAAGACCAACGTTAATCAAATGATTTTGGGTTTGAAACCATTTCTGAGATAACTTGCTGGAGTTGCAAGGCTGAATAATAACGTCGTTGTTTATTGCTCCGGTACACTTGACGTGGTTGTAGGCTATAGATTCAACGTTCTTTAACCCAGTTAAAATATTTGAAACAAACAACATAAATCTCTTCTCTGGTGGGATAAGAGTGCTTGCATATTGGTCGAACACAGTTTCATTAATCAACTCACACACGCCATCTAGCGGGTGGATATCTGCGGTGCATGGCTTAAACGAATGCCAGAGGATGAAAAGCTCTAACAGAACTACTAAGCGGCATGGCAACCACAACGCCATTCATTCATGATGGCAATGAACACCAAAGTATTATTTTATGACTTGGTTTACAAATAGTTTCAATAAAATTCATAATATAAGGCTGTCTTGTTACGTCACAACACTTTTATTTTCGCATAAGACTCTTTTTTTAGGGATATCATATGAAACCAGGTCAGTATGAAATTGTTTGGAAAACTTGTAAGACATGCGACTACAAAAAAAGACATCGCTGAGCAGTTAGTACACTAATTAACCTGAGCAAGGTGTCTTAATTTGCTCTGGACTAAGTTATGTAAATAACATGTTCGTTTTAACTCACGTTAGAAAGTTCAGTGTGTTTTGCTAGTAAAGAAATGAGGTATTTTCGTTATTTTGTGCTTGTGGGATTTGCTTGCGTGTTTGGCATGAAAGACAGCTCTTCAGGAACAACATCAGATAGTACACACCAAAGTACCCTGGAAACAAAAGGAGAAATAGAATTAGACATAAAAGGGCGAGAAACAGCAGCGACCGTTCCTTACACAACACTTCCTCATACAGGTAGGTTGGTGTACAGTTTGTGTGTTATCTCTGGTATTGCTGTTACTTTATCTAAACTAGTTTATTTTCCTGTCGGGTTGACTAAATTCGTGTAGTTGCCCATTTTCCGGCCCGTTGGTCTAACGGTTAAGTGCGCCGCCTTTCAATCGAAAGGTTGCAGGTGCAAAACTGGTCGCTAGCTAGTCGGTTGTGTCCTTGGGCAAGGCACTTTACGGACATTGCCTGAACCCAGCGGATTAATGGGTTTTACCAAATTTAAGGAACGTGTCTATCATATCCAACACACTGAAATAGCTCCGGTAACCCGACAATGGGCGCGAGGTGATCTGACGATTGCCCGTGTGTTAACCCCCCTGGTTTTCCCATTCACGGGGATAAAGATGAATATCCTATCCTATCCTTTTGTTGATTGTTTGATTGCATTTTTTGTCCAGCGTGATTAGGCAAAAAGTCAAAAGAGAATTTTGAAATGACTATAAGGAAACACCAAACCTTCTTTTAGTAAAATTTGCTTTGTAAAAAACACTAAACAATATAAACATGTTAATTTTTTTCACTGCTTCACGTTATTAGCTACATTTGTAATACAACATCAAATACAAATTTAAAACTAATTATCCCGAATATCTGTTTTTTTTTCAGTTAAAGAACAGGGCCAGATAGAATGCGGAAGGCGAAATATAAAGGGTAAACGAACCGGTTTTATTTCGAGTCCCGGCTTTCCAAGAAGTTATAAGAACAACGCGACCTGTTTGTGGGCGATTGAAGCACCAGTGGGCTACTACATCAGACTTTCATTTGATAAATTTGATCTCGAAATGGGTGTCGAAGACGCAATGGTCAGTGGAAACTGAGATTAGGCCATTATGAAAATATATATACCGTTGTTATAAGTTACGTATAACGGTTAGAAAAGAATAGAATAGGATATGATATTTATCCCCGTTTATTTTAAATAATGTAATTGTCCTTATGCCAATGACAAAATGTGGCGATCTTACCACATTTATAGTTTTTACTTTTGTTGCAGACCGGAAAAATCTCTTGCGATTACGACTACGTTTATCTGTTTGAAGAGTTTTACGTTGAACGTCGCTTTTCCAGCACTCGATTTGAAAACGGAAGATCGCGCATGCGCAGAAGCTGGGGAACATACTGCCACAACAAGCTGCCACCCGACATTACAACCTACAGTCCTGGCTCCACCCTGTTTGTCTATTTTCGTTCGGATGAAAGTGAAACTGGGGCTGGTTTTTTTGCAACTTTTCAAATAATGGTGAGAGAAAACTGCTTAATCGGCAAGACACCCAAGTCGTTACATTATTGTGATGTCGTTTACAAAAAGCCACTTGGTAGCCTTTTTTCCTTCAAACCTATTTACAAATATTCTAATTATATATGTCAGGTTTTATTTTAGCATTTTAATATATTGCTATATTTTCCGACCGGTTAGACTGGTGGTTTAGTGCATCGCCTTTTAGCCGAAGGGTTTAAGGTACGAAACTGATCTGACGATTACCCCTTCCCCTGGTTTTCCCACGTACGGGAATAAACATGAATATCCTAAATGGGGTATATACTCCACCGGAGCTAGTCGAAAGGTTGTGGTTTCTAACCCACCTTCTATTTCGTTATTTTGTCATATTTGTAAGAGTTGTCTGAACCCAGTGCGTAATTGGTTAAACAAAAAGTTTTCTTATCGTATGTTTTTTTTTTTTTTTTGTCTTTTTCAATGTGAAGTACGTCCTTGTTTTTCGACACTGGGAGATTCAAATGGCCCATTTAAAAAAGAAAACATGTCCATTGTGGAGTCTGGCCGGTTGGTCTAGCGGTTAAGTGCGTCGCGTTTCTATCGAAACGTTGCAGGTGCGAAACTGTTCGCTAGCTTGGTTGTGTCCTTGGGCAAGGTACTTTACCGACATTGCCTAAACCCAACAGATTAATGGGTTTTACCAAATTGAAGGAATGTGTCTATTATACACAACACACTGCAATAGCTCCGGTAACCCGACGGTGGGCGCGAGGTGATCTGACGATTGCCCGTGTGTTAACCCCCTTGGTTTTCCCATTCACGGTGATAAACATGAATATCCTTTCCTATCCTATCCTTTAATCAATAATGAAGAAAACGTTTATCCCACAGCATTTCTATTTAAAAATGCGTTTTTAGCTTATCAGTAGGCCTACTGCACATAAACCCATCTTGAATTAGAAAACTCGAGGAAACGTCCCGATCAATCACTGGGGTCAGAGTGACTACGCCGACGGGACAATTTTAAAAGTTCTTTCAATGATTGTGTTTGCTGTTGTCCTGGCCACAATATTGGCGGGGGTTGCTTATAGATGCTTGAGAAGGTGAGGTATCCGTAGCATCTAACGTTAAACCAATGTTTTAAATAGGATCTAATAAGTAACACTAATAAAAAAACACATAAAAGGAAAGTGTTTTGACTTTTTAATGGTTCTTGAACATAATAACAGGAATACACACACGTACAAGTTCATTAGAAAAAATATAAACTTCCGTCTTTATTACTTATTGTATATATAGTGTTATTAATGGGAAATATCTCTATAATAATATACATAATACCTACTACCCAACTATATGCTTGTTGTTTGTAAAAAAAAGTAACACTTAATATTATTGTTGCCATTTCTTGGACTCTAGTACAGCCGAACTTGGTATGCAGTGCTGCAGTACGAATGATCATGTGTCACCAGAAGGTAAGCAACTGGATCTGTGGTCCGGTAGAATATGCCTCGTTAAGACGCTGTTTCAGACTGAAAGTCAATTGTCGAACGTTGGGATATTCATTTTTATTCTCGTGAATGGGACAACCAAAGGGGTTAGCACACGGGCAATCGTTAGATCATCTCGCGCCTACCGTCGGATTACTGGAGCTTTTGACGTGTGCTGTGTATGATTCACACGTTCCTTCAATTTTAGTGCTATGTCAACAGACACATCCAGCTAGCTAGCGACCAGTTTTATACCTGCAACCCCTCGGCTAAAAGGTAACGCACTAACCCACCAAGTTAATCTGTCCAACGGTGTGCGGATACAGCGGATTTAAATTATATATTTTAAAGGTCCCTGTAATAGGTCCAGTGACTTTTCTTTAGACACGTTATAATTTGGACACTGCCTTTCTTATGGTTATTGGGCAGTTTACAGGAAAGAAAATTGCAAACGACCTTAGTTACCCTTTAGTTTAACAATTTTTTAACTCTAGTTTAGAACCCTGAATTTCATTTTTTTAATCAAGTACCATTCGACCCCACAACCGATTTTAATTATTATTTATCCCTTTTTTTAAGTTTTGAAATCGTTATAGGTTCGTCAATATATGAGGTTTTTAGATTGTTTACTATGCATGAATCGGCCGGGCTGACCATGTGGCCATCTAAAGTTCGTCAACGCATATACGACGAAGCCCAAGGTTAAGTCAGAATTTAAAAACGAACCGAGCCCATTCTGGGATCAAAACTTATTCCGATAACAATATAGAAATTAAAATAAACTAATTAAACTGTTTCGTTTTTATATTTACTTTATATAGAAAGACTATATAGTGTTCCTTTAAATGGAAGGTCCGTTTTTCATCGCTTGCGTTTTTCCGCCCAGAGTGATAACCCAATTTGTTTTTCTTTGATTAAACAATGTTCTTCAGTTCCCGAGAATTTCTCTCCTCAAAGACTACCCACACCACCCCCGACTTACGGCGAAGTTGTGAAAACCGAAGAGGATTGGAACAGAGTAATAGCTCAGCTAGGTAAGAGTACTTATTAAAATATGTTTGTAATGGAGATTTTGTTATAAGACAGCAAATAGCATACTCATTATTAAATAACCGCTAAGTGCTCTGCCAGGACACAAACAAACTTTTTGATCACCGGCCCGACGAGCTAGTAATAAGCTAAGCTGCCAGTTTTCAAGCTTGAATGCCGTTTAAAGGTGAGGCATCCGCTACTGCCATACGTCGCCAACTTGACACGGAGCGTCTGCAGGTCACTTACGACCTTTCCTCAAACGAGGTTTTCGCGTCAACACCGCCAGGATATTCATCCGCTTCGTCGTCTTTTACCACCGATTCCGAGATTGACCTTGTGTTAACTCCAAACAGCTCGATCACACAGCCAGCGCACGACCAGGATGAAACCCGACAAATCGAGGCATTTAATATTTAGTAGAAACTGTTACTTTATATATCCGCGATAGGCGTTACTACTTAGAATCACAGATAAGAGGCGAATGTCACTTGCCTACATTAAGAGATTTTTTACTCTGGTGAATTTTGATAGTATAGGTTAGGATAGGATATTCATGTTTTTCCCGGTCATGGAAAACCAAGGGGGTTACCACACGGGCAATCGTCAGATCACCTCGATTTGGTAGGACGCATCATTTTACTGGTTTTAAGCAACGTCCTTTAAGTGCCTTTCCCTATGATACAACGAACTACTAGCTAGGTTTCGAACCGTAAACTATCGGTGTAACACGAAACCACTACGCTATTTAATCGGACTGACTGACAGATTGACCGAAAGTCTGTGCCAGGCAGCGAAATAAGAGGTAACATGCTTAATTAATACCGGTATAAGACGCCCACACAATATTGCTATTTACTGTCCACGGTGTATAACAAATCTAGGCCTGAATAGGATAGGATATTCATGTTTATCACCGTGAATGAGAAAACCAAGGGGGTTAACACACGGACAATCGTCAGATCACCTCGCGCCCACCGTAGGGTTACCGGAGTTATTGCAGTATGTTGTGTACGATAAACACGTTCCTTCAATTTGTTAGAACCCTTTTATCCGCTGGGTTCAGACAATATCCGTTAAGTGCCTTGCCCAAGGACACAACCGACTCGCTATCGATCAGTTTTGAACCTACAAATCCCACCCAAATGCTGGATTTCCAATGCGCCCACGTCCGAATCTATATAGAGTTTTATAATTCGGTATAAATACTCACTAAAATAAAGGAATCACCATAAATGTTAACTTTTAGGTTGACAGGCGGAGTTTTACGGAAATAGGGGATGTTATAAGCCCGGTTCTCCAATCGCAACTCGCAGATGACGCTGAACCTGGCCCATGTAGTTTAACAGACACAAATTTACCTTAGCATCTTCGTATCTTAGCACTTTGATTTAAATATATTTTTTTGCAAAGAAACATGATGGTTTTTAAACTTTTAGTGTGGACCAACAAGAAATATACTTATAAACGTAAAGGAGGTGTTTAACTATATTATTCTCCGTGTCTCCCCAAAGCCTTGATCTGCAACCTAAACTCAAAACCCTCCAAATTTTTACCTAAAAATTTGATCTGATACCCCTCCGTACATCGGCAACTTTTTCCCCAAAACAACTAGCATGTGCACATTAAACACCTATATTTCACCAAGCACTGCTCCCAGTATTACAAAACTTTATACAGCTTAACAAGAATACAGATACGAAGCTCAGCACATGCCGTTCCAACCAAACAGTAAAACACTCGCTTAAAAACAATGACTAAGGAATGGTACCACTCGTCATAAACTTTCGTGTATAGAGGTCCATTAATTAGTTATACGCCATCTAAAACTCGACTCAATTTTTTACTTCGTAGTTTATCCGATTTTTATGATGCGAATAAACTGCAGTGAAGATAAGACAACAGCGCATAGGAGAAATTGTAATGTTCTAACATATTTGTTTTCTATGTTTCACACATAATTTGGACACGTGATGACGCCCGTGAGCTTTTACCAGGGAATCGGAATGCCGCTATTCTCTCAATGGTACGGACGTTTTGCCGATTGATACACATAAAATGGCCGTAGCAACTACTCCATTATAGGTTCAGACCTAAGCTCGTTAAAAAAGCTATTATTTCAATACGACACTCTACAAAAACCTTAATGTTCGCGCCGGGGCACTTTCATATTGAAGCGATCTTTTTAAACCACGAATTTGTCATCTGACCACATTAGACATGTACTAGATCTAAACATTTGGGTTCAAAAATCAATTGACAACACTGTTCAATCCAGCAATTTTATTTCCAATTACTTCAAATCAAATTTTCTTTGTTTTTTTTGCAGCCTGAAAATAAATTAGAATATATAATTTAAAAAAATAATTTAAACAAATATTTGTAATCTGTAAACACCACAAACTAATTAAGTAAGCGGAGTGTGACAAAATATTAAACTAAAGTTTCAATACTGACCTTCGATTTAAAGAGGCTTGTTGTTTTGACTCATTGGAACAGTTTTTTATACATTGCTTGGGCCACTGAATCCTCTGCATTGAATGGTCGAAGTTATTTAAGGTCAACTGCATTAATTAATATTTTTTAAACGATAGAGGAAACAGTTTAAATCTATAATATACTATGGCCTACTAAGAGATTGACTCACCAAAATTTTGAGACGATGATTCATATGTACTGTTGAAAAAAATGCTTTGTTAAGAATCAGGTACAGATTATTGGCGTCTTTGATATCGATGTCGCACATAAGTAGATGAAAGTCCTTACCTGTCCCAGCCCCCCCCTGACCTACGTCGACCCGTCCCACGTGGTTCGGAAAGGCACATTGGTGCAGACAGCAGGACGAGAACCAACAGTACAATCAGCTTCATTGCTTTCGATTTCTGGTGCTAATACAAGAATGTCTCGATGCGCCAATGCAAATGATGATATTAAAACTTTGCCTTTTTTCTTTCACTTTTAGTGGGAATCCATTTCATTTCGGTAACTCCGCTTATTAAGCAGAATTATTGACAGATGGGCTGTCCGTTAAGCGGTCGAACATACATTGGTGCAAAAATGCACACACTGTATAGTGGTGGATTTCGAGTATGCTGGGTTTATTAAAGGTCTGCATTTTTGTACTTTCAGTGTTGGATCATCGTTAAACATTTTTGAAACAAACGTACAAGAATAAAAGCAACCTATCCAGACTCAAGCTTGCCATCAGAAGTCTTGAGATTTTGGAAAGTCATTTATTCATCCCGATACACAAATTTTCGTGGGTCGACTGAGAGGTTTATTCTGTTGGTATTACTTTTTATAGCTTTAACCTAGCATTTTCTTAAATTAAATTTTTTAAACAATATGGATGGGAAAATGTGCCTATGTATTTCACACTTCGTAGGTATATTGGACAAATAATCGCGGTAAGACTCACTACAAGAATCTCGAGCAGAAATAACAGAAGAGTTTTAATTGCTTTATCACGTGACAACAACATTTCCGTTTTGTAATTCTTTAATAAACAAGATAAGGAAGACAGGAAACAGCCTTTCCTTTCCATAATATTACTCAAAAGCTCCTTTATAATCTATCGAGACAAATACCACATGCTTGTGTAATACGTGATTTTGCTTGCTCTGTTGTTCGTATTATTGTATAAAATTTCGTATGGACGAGTGGTTAAGCGGCCGATACATATATACCACATTATATACTTAAACGCTGGTTATTTTTAAACTTTAAACAAAGTAAAAATTAACAGTTACTATGCTGGTCACTATAATAAGTATCCTTAACAAACGACCTACCAGTATGCTTACTGACCAGGTGAATACCTAATAATTTTTGTCATTAGGCTGCTTTTCCCACACTATACACTCGTGATTCTTAAACAGGGATGTTAGAGTCGCGTGTGGCTCTTAATTATTCCTATTGCGGCTCTCATTAACGCGTTTAATAAATATAGGAACAAGACGTCTAGTCCATGCTACCTTGTGTTGATTACGTGTGGCTTATTACACACTTAAGGCTTTGAATTAGGCTTTTACACTAAAACGGTTTAGCACTAATGCACAGCATTAAACTGGTTTGGGTAAATTTATAGATTTTTTTAATTCAAACATTAGAAATGTAAAACTGTAAATGTGGTTGTAGAAGTATGTTATTTGGTTTGATTGTTTCGTTTTTAGCTGTTAAAACTTCGGTAATCATCACGATTCATTCATAGATGACGTAAGGTACAGTTTAAGATGACGTTAGGCACAAACTTCTGAAATTTGCTTATAGTATAATATAAACGCGTTAAGACAACTAAAATTAAAGGGTAAGGCTCACGATGCATGTAGTTAAGCATTATTCCAAGAGTTGGCTATAGATGCCTTATTTATCAATATCGCGTTTGACAAACTCGAGTTGAAGGCGATGAAACAGGACTTGTTGGTTTAAAAAATGAACGTACCGGTCACAAGCGATTTTTATTAATTTTTTGTTTTCGTTTACCTTGCTTAAACTAGAATGCATTCAAAATTCTGTGATGTTTAGTGGGTTTGTTATCCGAAACATATCACTGTTGGTTTAAATAATTGCATTTAACAAGATCCGACCGAAGCTACCCCGCCCAAATACTTGCACCAAATAAAAAGTAGCCGATGACGACGCCATAAAACACGTTGTTAAATAACAGCAAAATATAATGTTTCGGCCAAAGAAATATTTAAAATTCGCAATGGATTTCTCGCCTGTGAATTGTCTTGTACAATTGTGTTTTTAAAAACTGATTCTAACCTCGAAAATAGAGGTATATAAGACCCGCAGTCGGCAACATAAGGCCCGCAGCCGGCCGGAAATGTAAAGAAATACCACATTGCCCGCAGCATCTTTTCAAAATGTAGTAATTATATTATTATAGGGACCTGTTGAATGTAATAACTTTATAAATTTGCCGTCCTCTGCTTATTTGTTGTTTTTGTTGCATCTGTTTAGTTTACACTTCTTTGTTTTTGATCCTTCATAAAAACAATAAATAAAAAAATCATATTATTTAAAATATAGTAAACTACTACTATATAATAAAATAAAAACAAATAATAAACTATACGGACGCACTCGCGAAATTCAATTACTACTTTTGTTGCGATCTCTATCATATAGCAAATAACAAAATATAGTAATACGAATTCAAAAATGATGCAACTTGAATATTTAAAAAAATGGAATCCTTCATGGAGCTTATTTACCGGTCCTAGTTTAGAACACATAGTTGTATCGTGAGCAATACCGTTTAAATATAGAAGTCGGTTTATGTGTGGGTGGCGGTTTTTATTTTTTACAGGGTTAAGTTTCGAACCCATGATGGGCTCGTCCCTTACACCTTTTTATATAGTTGGTATATGTATCGGTCGCGTTAACCATTAGGCCACACGACCGTACATGTGTGGGTCGCGTTGGCAATTGGTTCTCACGACCGTATACTATTTCTATGAAGCTGTCGTAGGAATCTACTTTACCAGCACTTGTACGTCATCTAGTGTCCACATATAGTCAATGAAATGTCGTATTTGTTATTCAGCTCAAATCGTTAAAATGGTACTAACATCATATAAGGAGTTAAAATGATATGTTAGACATTAGAAAAACTTGAGTTAGTCTAAGTCCGGCAGCAAAATAAGAGGCAACATGTTAAAGTACAACAAGACGTCCGAACAATACTTTTATTTACCGTCCACGGTGTATATCGAATCTAGGCCTAAATCCCACCTAAATGCTGGATTTCCAATGCGCCCCACGTCTAGAGATATACAAGTTTTATAATTCGGTATAAATACTCACTAAATTAAAGGAATCACCATAAATGTTAAGTTTTAGGTTGACAGGCGGAGTTTTTTTTTCATAATAAAGTGATCTTGTTAAATCATTTCATATTAAAGCGATTATTTTAAACCATTTTAAACATTTATCATCTTAAACACATTAGACATAATATGGATGTAAGATATCACGACCCATTAATGTTTTATTGATGTCTATGGTGAATAATAAAATGCGTCACAACTCAAAATACGTCACAGAGGGAGTTTATGTTACAATATCTATACCCGACCGCGTGTTCTTAGAACATGCTTTCTTTTTGATTCAGTCACCGTACAGACTGCAGCACAGCAATTTTATCCGATATCGTATTTTTCCGTCCCGGTTTTAAAGCCTAAGTTTGGTGAGTGTATAATGTTTGTTATTTTATACGTATACCCGTCAATTACTAATTTCGGTCCCTTTATTTTAATTATACAGAAAACCGTATCGTCCCCGCAACCTTCCGTTTCGTAACTGTTCCATTCCGTATCAACCTTCCGTTCCGTATCTACAACCGTTTCGTACTAACCCTTAACCGCCAATTATAATTAGGGGACATAACCTGCCTTTTCATTTTTTTATATAAGTTATTTTTAAAATAGAACGTTACTCCACCAGTGAAAGTAACAATGGATCTAAACTTTTGGTTAAAAAATCAATTGACAACACTGTTCAATCCCGCAATTTTATTTCAAATTACTTCAAATCAAATTTTCTTTGTTTTTTTTGCAGCCTGAAAAGAAATTAAAATATTTCAAAAAAAATTAATTTAAAACAAATATTTGTAATCTATTAACACCACACACTAATTAAGTAAGCGGAGTGTGACAAAATATTAAACTAAAGTTTTAATACTGACCTTCGGTTTAAAGAGGCTTGTTGTTTTAACTTACTGGAACAGTTTTTCAAACATTGCTTGCTCCACTAAGTCCTCTGCATTGAATGGTCGAAGTTATTTAAGGTCAACAGCATTAATTTGTATTTTTTACGACCGAGGAAACAGTCTGCATCTTTAATATACTATATAGCTTACTAATAGATTGACTCACCAAAATTTTGAGACGATGATTTTTCTTTACTGTTGAAAAAAATGCTTTGTTAAGAATCAGTTACAGATTATTGTCGTCTTTCATATCGATGCCGCACATAAGCAGAATAAAACCTTACCTGTCCCACGACCATGTTCTTCTTTGTCCAAGAGGTGGCTCGGCAAGGCACATTGGTGCAGACAGGACAAGAACCAACAGTACAATCAGCTTCATTGCTTTCGATTTCTGGCGCTAAACAAGAATGTCTCGATGCGCCAATGCAAATGATTATATTAAAACTTTGCCTTTTTTAAAGTTCTCTCACTTTTAATGGAATCCATTTCATTCCGGTGACTCCGCCTATTAGGCAGGATTATTGACAGATGACTGTCGATTAAGCGGATGAAAATACATTGGTACAAAAATGCACATACTGTAGTGGTAAATTTCGAGTGCATCCCTAAGTTCTAAGATAACTTGCACATTTATTTTGACTTCAGGTTAAAACTCGGTCTTAGTGTGGCGCAAAACGCTTAGAAATTCCTAAATTGTTGCTGTTAACAAAATTCTGCAAACTTTGAGTGCATTTTTTACTTCGAGTGTTCGGTATAATCGTTAAACATTTTGAGAACCAACATGGGCTGGAATAATAATTGCAACCTATCTATATACATGTTCCCATATTGCCATCAGAAGTCCTGAGACGGTCGATAGTCATATATTCATCCCTCTTGAATATAAGTTTAAAAAAATAATAATATGCATATATACTAATAAAACAATGGGCCCATGTATTTCACACTTCGTAGGTATATTGGACCAAAATTCGCGGTTGTGAGACCTACCACTAGAAGCCCAAGTCTCTGTATATTCAGCTACGAGAGAATGACAGGGTTGCAGAAGAAGAAAAACACAGAGCTTTGATTGCTTTACCACGTGACAACAATATTTCCGTTTTGTAATTCTTGGATAAACGACATAACGGAGACAGAACAACACATTTCCTTTCAATAATATTACTCAAATGCTCTTTTAAGATCCAGCTAGACACATACCACATGGGCGATACGTGCTTAGGCTTACTCTGTTATTCGTTTTATTGTATACAATGTCGAACGGTCGTGTGGACGAGTGGTTAACGCGGCCGATACATATACCAATTTATATACAAAAAATTTTTTTTAGGATAATGCAATCGTGGGTTCGAAACTAAATTTGGTAATAAAAATATAGTACAAAAGTCACCACTTACCTGGTTATTAAAACCTATAACAAAGTAAAATATCTTTCGATCATCCTTTGTGTTTCGAGTTTCGAGATAATATAGTAAACTGATACAAGAGAGAAAATCTGAAAAATGAGGAAACGGTGTAAATTTACCATTTAAAATAGGCCACAAAACTAAACATAATTTGCTGCTTTTAAGTGGTGCAGGGTTATTAAACGTCCCATAAAATTGCTGGGGTGTAATTTGACTTTAATGTTTTCATCTTAAGATCCTCGCCTGGCAGTTGTCGCAACTTATGTGCCTTATTCTCCATGAAGCTTATCTACCGGTACTACTTTTGAACTCACCATCATATCGCCCTTAAGACCGCTTTCGTATAGAATACGGTTTATGTATGGCGTCGGCTTAAACATTCGGCCACACGACGGTACTATCCCCCACGTAGCTTCCTTTCGTATCCACTTTAACAGCGCTTGTACGTCATCTAGTGCCAACATATATCCAATAAAATATCGTATCTGTTTTTCATTTCAATAATTAAAATAGCACTACATTGGTTTATATTGATACAGGTATAAGAGCTTTATGACTGTTGTCGCCCGTGCGATCTACCATAACGTGATGATCCCACACATTTAGGCTTTTTTAGAGACTTATATGCGAAAGCATTGTACCAGTTCTTTGTAAAATGATATTTTAGACATTATAAATAACTTAAGGTCTTAAGCAATGGCTAATTTTTTAGAAATTAAAAAATAAAAACACATTTATATCTTGATATTTTAGAAATCATAAACAACTTAAGTAATGGATAATTTTTTTAGAAATTCAAGAATAAAAAACGCATTTATATCTTGATCTTTTTATACCAATTTTTCATCCATATTTTGCAATTTAGACAGAACGGAATTTCGCAACCGGAGAAAAACCTTTAAGCAATGTTAAATATCCTGGTCGAGATGTAATCAGCCAGCAATTTTAATAAGAAGCAAAACGAGAAATTTCAAGTTCCTAAAAACAATATAAGAGAGCGAATCGACTTGATTTGACGGAAGTTGTCCATTCACAATAACTTTTAATAAAATTTTGCACAAATCTTAGAGACAGGTGTGCAGATTTCTCTTAGCCTTAAAAGTATAAATTAATGAGTATACTTATATATTCAACAGAATACATGCATTATTTGTTTTATATTATTTTTTTTAAAAGATTGTATTCTGTATCTAAAACACTTTAATCAGTAGATTTGTTATCAAAGTTTAATCACAGTAAAATCGAACAACCGTAGTATAAAAAAAGTGCAGATAAAGGGTGAATGTAAAGACTGCTGTAACAAAACAATACTAAAATTGTAAAAGAAATTAAATAATTGCAAGTTAAATGAAAAAAATGTGTATATCAGAGGCTGTGGGTTGACTTATATGTGCAGAAAATAAAACGCACACTGCAGAGAATTTGGCCAGCGAGTTTATATCGACCGACAGAAAGGTTTACACAAAGCAAACGGTATCACTTCGGGACAAGGTATATACAATCAAATATCAGAAACAAACTTTGTCGCTACATGTAAATATCCGTAAAAATTGCCGTTGGAAGCTTTTCTGTAAAGTAAACCATGACCAAATTTTGAAATTTTGGATATGGGATTCTGCCATCTATATATCAAGTTTGGTGTTAATCGTTCTAGACATTGACGTTGTAAGTGGCCCGAACGACACCGCTTTATATGCCGATTTTTTTATATACAAAACGGTCTTGGTTACGAACAAATCATGAGTTCGAAATTTAGCCCGGTTGACTGGATAACCTGGTCACAAGCATTCAAGTAAAAATGAGAAAACTACTATTTGTTCTCTCAATGCAAGGGACCCATAACCGATCATGTAAACAACAAATTCACTGTTATCCAGTTAAAAACAGAAATGTTAGAAGGGCAGTAACTGTGCAAAGTGAATTGTAAGGTTTCCAGGATCCATTTCCTTCTGTCACTGTCTGTGTTTGATCAATTGGTGACGTACTAGATGTTGATGACGAAATTGTCGATGATGTATAAGATGATGACGTTTCAGACGTTGTGTCGGATGTAACATATGACAATAAAGAAGTCGGTGAAGCATTAGATGTAACATATGATGAAGAAGTAGCCGGTGAAGTATCTGACGTCGTTTGAGATGCTGTAGCTTGTGTCGTAATCACAGGGTCGGAGATTAATTTCAACTCAACAGGAAAATGATCGCTTACCGCCAGCGCCTATGATTGTTAATGTTTGTGACGCAATAACAAGCACACGTGATATTACATTACCTCGTCTTGTGTAAGGTTGAAATGGGTATCGAACCGGAAAACGTCAGCGCAACAGACTTTCGGAAGAAGGTCACCAGTGACTATCAATCTGGAATAAATGTATTGGGCGTTATACAGCTAATTAAAAAAATGTAGCTACGTCAATAAGAAAACAACCTGTCATAAGCGCAGTTGCTATTGGACACCGTCGTATCTACGTCATCAGCTATCAACCAATGGAATGCACTCTCCGATCTAAGTTGAACGCCGCTCCAGCATGATTGACAGACATACGAACAGTCAGCATTCAAG
This sequence comes from Ciona savignyi, assembly GCA_000149265.1. Classification (NCBI taxonomy): domain Eukaryota; kingdom Metazoa; phylum Chordata; class Ascidiacea; order Phlebobranchia; family Cionidae; genus Ciona; species Ciona savignyi. Next base: position 288,800 of record CH003041.1, read on the forward strand.
TCGCCCAATATTATTGAGTCCTGGTTTATAAAAGGGTTTTCACATATATCCAAGTATGGTGAAAAAGAGTTGATTATTGTGAAGCGATCTATCTGTTGACTTTAAGATTAAGTTATTTTAAAGTATTTAGTTTGGGTTTTTGAAATATGACATAGATGGTGTGCTAAGCCAAACAACCGGTTATACACACAACCTTTTTTACAGAGCCATATTTTGAAACCAGGATGGGCTCGCTACTCCGAACGTTTTTGTACAGAAATCGGTATATGTACCAGACGCGTTAACCATTCAGTCACATGACCGTACTTCAAACACAATCATCATCGGGTTACCGAAGCTATTGCAGTGTATTGTATATGATAGACACGTTCCTTCAATTTGGTAGAACCCATTAATGCGCTGGGTTCAGGCAATGTCCGTAAAGTGCCTTGCACAAGGACACAACAGACTATAGCTAGCGACCAGTTTCGCACCTGCAACCTTTCGATTGAAAGGCGACGCACTTAACCGCAAGGCCAACCGGCCGGACAAAAAATATGCGTTAGTTTTTTTTTGTATGACGGTGCATGGACGTGAATCCGGTCAAATAGCCGAATCTTTTATTTCCTTTTAAATTGAAGTTGTACCATTTTCCTCATTTCAATTCATCGTGTAATTGTATGACCTGTTGCTTGACACAGTTGAATAATGAATGTTACCTACTCACATTCCCATAAATAGAAGTCGATTCCTCATACACTTGGATAAGTGCGTTCATTTCATTTACAGCATCTGAGGGCTTTGCATGCATGGGTATCAGAGTGAAATCGATTCCTGAGTAAAGATAAGTTAATGGCGGGACTTTTTAACAACTTAATTTTTATTTAATGAAGTGCTGGCGAATTTTATCGCATCGTTTTTATACCGCTGTGGTGTTACGTGGTTGATGCGAATAAAAGTACCTATACATACGTAAAAAGAATGTAGAATACAGTTGCAGCGATATATATATATACAGTATATATTATCGCTGCAACTGTATAGTTTTTTACTTATTAAAATAAAAAAAATGTGTCAAACATATATATATATATATACTGTATATACCGGTATATATATAGGATGAGACTTTTTTGACACCGTTTTTATTTGTATAAGCACATGGGACATAAGACTACGCACATGATGACTTAAACGAACAAGCCATACCTGCTGACCACCTAAATCTCACAATCAGTGGTTCACGTTCAAACGCATCGCTCGTATCGTTGAATTGAAATTCGCCAATCTTTGACAATTTGTCTCGTCTGTTGGTTTTAATTAATTTAATTAATTAGTCAAATATTTCTAAATTCATGAAGCCAAATGAAACAAACTGCTTTAGTTTCAAAGCCTTTGTACAAACACAATAGTAACAAAACGTAACTGGTAAGATACGACACCCATTGTATGATAACATTACAGCCATTGTTCGTACAAGTATGTTTACAGCATATTTGTTACTTTGTAAAGTATTGTTCTTTTGATTTCACTAGAAGTGCGCTCTTTAAAAATGCTCAAGTTAGTAAAACTCGACACACAGAAATTTACAAATCTGATAAATTTACTGCAAAGTGCTTCCCAAAATTGCTTAAGCTTACGTAGGCATATATATAATTAAACTTTTCGATTACTGAAAGTATCCTTGAAATATGTTACTGTATCATTACTTGATATCAGTTTAAAGCAAAAGAGTATGGCGAATACTAGCTGTATATTGTCGTTCACAGCATTTGCCTTGTAACTAAATCACAGGAAACTGCTGACGTACACCGCAAGCACATATACACGCGTACACTGTGCTGAACTAAGCCAATAGTATAACTAAAGTGCTATTTCATACTTGTAAACAAATCCATATTGTTCCTTCGATGCCGTGCGTCCAACTCGAATGCCCATGAAATGATCATAAAGATCTGAAACTTGATTTAGCTGGCTAATCAACTCTGGGAATGCAGTTTCTTGTATATCTCGTATTTCTTGAACAACTATGAGATCGTATCTGGCCAATATCTGTGTTTAGAATGTGTAAGTTTAAAGAGACACGAGATTTTTCTTGGCTTCATTTCTTCACTGTTTTTTTGCATTCCTTGTTTTTTGTAAGCATTAAGTTAAACAATACATTCATTATTGTACTGAATATATGTAAACATACGTATAATAAATACAAGTAGTCTTTGAAACACCTGATACCTGTATTAAAACTTGTACGACCTCGGGCTTGGATACTTTAGTTTGCCCGAACACTTGAATGTTAAAAGCTGACAGCAGAAGCTCTTCTTGCGCGTATCCGTATGAAGAACATATAATTAGACTGGTGACTAGTAGCACGAACATAATATTGTTTGGATACTTCAATTACAATCCATAATTTCAACCTTATAACGTAAAATACGTTTAGGCATATAAAAAATAACGTCAAATAAGTTTGCGCTTATTTCTGTATTAACAACCAGTCCTAAATATCCCTTTCGGTTATAACTGCATATGATATGAAACTGCAGGTCGCAACATGGAGTAAACTTACTTTGTTATCTAGAGCTATTTATACCAGCATTGTAGGCTACAGCGCATCACAAGGTTTCTAGAGGCCATATAAGCGAGGCGTGACCATTTCCCCGGGCAATATGACCTAATAACAGAGAGCACTCAGCGTAACTACGGAAGCGACTACTTTCTAGGCACAAGCAGGGCAATTTTAGTATTGACCAGCATGTTTGGTTGCCAATGACAACGCATGACTGACTTGTCGATATGCGATTATACAGATATTGCGAATGTAAGAAACCCTATAGACTCCGACGGAATTTTGTAAACATTTTAAGTGTGACGATATTTGAGATATCTTTATTGTAAGAGGCGTACACGTGTGTGTGCTTCGTTACCCACTGTCAGGTTACCGAGGCTATCACACATGTTAAATAGAAAAAAAATATGCTTTACTGTTTTCGTTCGACCCATTAATCCACTGGGCTGTGTCTGCTAAATGCGGATCTCCAAGACTGCGGAAACTAAACCTTATTGCCCTAAGCATACCTTGAACGTGTATTTTAAGAAAACCGCAACAAAGTTACAGCTATACAGCACGCAGCTGGTTATCCTGGCATCTCGATTTCAGGGTCTTCGTGTTATGTTGGTAAAGACAAACAATCTTAGACTTTTAATTTTGATTTAAGGTATACAGTACCGGTCCAGAAATAACCTATTGTATTATTTATATGGTCTGGAAATGCTTAAACCTAAAAATGGACGATCCATTAAAAGAAATATTACAACATATATCTTTGATATATATATTTGTCAACCTCAATTGACGGCCATACCCGGCCATTGTCATATTTGATATTTTTTATGTTGAAATTGTAGGTTATGTGAGACAGTTCAACTCAAGTGACGCCCGTATGTATTACAATAATTTTGCACTTCTTTATATACTTATATTTATTTTTCTATACACATTTTAGTACAATCTACTTTTCTATTATACATTTTAATATAATCTACTTTTGTACATACATTTAAGTAGCCTATAATTGATGTAAAACAGTTTAATACCGTCATTGTCCCTCCGTTTAGTCTGGCAGTTCAGTGCGTCGCTTTTCACTCGAAAGGTTGCAGGTACGAAACTGGTCGCTAGCTAGTCGGTTGTGTCCTTGGGCAAGTCACTTTACGGACATTGCCTGAACCCAGCGTATTAATGGGTTTTACCATATTGAAGGAACGTGTCTATCATATACAACACACTGCATTAGCTCTGGTAACCCGACGGTCGGCGCGATGTGATCTGACGACTTCCCGTTAACCCCCTTGTTTTTCCCATTTACAATATCCTATCATGTATCCTATCATTTTGCCTTAATTCTTGTTTTTAATAACTCCAACACACGCAAGTTGATTGTAATTGTATTTCTGGTATAACACGTAGTTGACAATCTCTTGTGTTAAGGTATATTGGTATAGTTCTTTTGTCTTGAATTTAGGATTATACACACCGTTTTAGAATTAACATTGGCTTTGACTTTTTATAATTCTTTTTATTCACTGTTATATTTATTTTGTTACATTTAATATCAAAATACATCCCACCATGTCCTAGTTTTTATATTCAGACAACAGGCTGTTAAAACCACATCCAGTGACCCACATTATAATTTTTGCACTGATATTACCAGGAAATTCTTACACAAGATCGACTTTAATTCGTTTCGACATGTTTTGGCATTTGTTTTTACGTAGACATATTGAGCATTAAGTAAGTATTTTATATAAAGATTATATCTACAGCCCAACTCAGCCTTTAATGCATATGTATAATATAAGGTAGCTATCGATATACGTCAAATTTACACTGATTGCGTATAATATACTTGTGTATATCTATCTTTATTGTTGTTAAATGAAAAATGAAGGAATACAATGTGTATTGCGTTTACGTATGCTTTCGGTTAAGTTTTCTTATTTCAAAATATTTTTTTTATAAACTCACTCTATACCGCAATTATTTAAAGCGTCGATATATTTTGACAAGAAATTATAAAATTTTACACTTTTCATTATAAAGATATGTGAAACTGTTCACAGTTAGAGATGTACTGCTTAGAAATGTTTCGCAGAACATACTGTTCTACTCAGCCAGATGAATTGCTTCCTGTAACGGGAGTTCTCACTCTCGTAATGTTTAAATCAAGAAGCAGACTATATGCAGATAGTTCGGTATAAATCTATTAAGTTATTTGAGAAATGCTTTTTATATTGCGACTGGTAGTTCTGCTGATTATAGTTCAGGTGTTCGTATTAAACGCATCGGCTACAAAGTATGACTGGTTCTCCTCTGTCTCGGTAATGGAGGATCTCGTTAGTATGGATCACAACTTTCTCTCGACGTTCGGATACTACATCGAAGGGAGGCAAAACGCACTAAACCAATTAAAAACGTAAGTTGCACTACTCAAACCGCCAACTTGCATATGATATATATTGTAGCATAACGGATATATCAATGGCAGCAAGTAATAACCCTTTCCTGGTGTGTTCTCAAGCGATATTTTGGTTATAAAGTTTGTTTTCGTATTTTTTGTCCATGTTAATCATACAGCCTCTATCAAAATACAATATATGTAGTACTTCCTAAAAAATAGTACATAATATTATTGAGGGTTATCAATTAAAAGAAAATACTGATTGAGTGAACTGGCCAAACATCTGTTTTCTGTGCGTCTTAGTACGAGTTAAACTTTTGCGAATCAGTGTGATTTGAGGACGTTTTAATTTTTCTAAAATTTGGTAAATGTGCAAAATTTTAGAATGAAAGCTTTGCTGGAGAAGACTGCTAGTCCAATAAACGAGCCGGAAAAATATATAATTCACCCATTGAACCAGTATTCCTTGGTTAAAAGATTTGCTTTGAAATGGTCTAAAATCGAAGAACTTTTGGAAGTTTTCCGCAACGGTGGTAAGTATTCAAAATACACTAAAATCAACATTAGCCTACTTGTAAGTCATCTATATTCTCAAGTTTTTGTGGGTCAAAATTGTATTCGGATAAATAGATTTACCCATCATTTAGCCAAAAAAATCTATTTTCTCTTACGATAGGTCAGGCATCTTTTTTTCCCGGAGCGTGCTTAAATAAGCCTTTGAATTTAAATTACAGGCGGGGAAATAAGATCACAATTAAAACAAATGGTTGCCTACATACCCGACAAAAGTGATTTGGTTGGAGCAGCAGAGGCAATTGTGAGGTTACAAAAGTCATATAACCTCGACATTAATGAGCTGGTCAACGGAAATGTGAAAGGTTTGTATAACTAAGCTATTTTTTTTATATATTTTTAATGATTTATGTCTGAATATTGATTTTGTGACTAGACCTTCCACGTTGATTAGAATAAGTTATTCAGTACGGAGAGGAATTGTTAAATATATATTTTATAATAAGTTGGGATAATAGAATAGGATATTCATGTTTATTCCTGTGAATTGGAAAACATGATTGGCGTTTAACACACCGGTAATCGTCCGATTACCTCGCGCCCACCGTCGGCTTGTCGGAGCTATATTTCAGTGTATAGTCTATAATTTAGACATTACGTTAATTTGTTAGAACCCATCATTCCACTGGGTTAGGCCAATGTTTGTTAAAGTGCCTTGCCCAAGAAAACAACCGATTAGCTAGCAACCAGTTTCGAATCTGCACCCTTCGGTTGAAATGCAACGCTCTCACCTACTACCCTATTTTTTTGATTTAAGATTCGAACCCATTATGGGCTCGTCACTAGGACCGTTTTTTTTATAAGAGTCGGTATATGTATCCGGTGGCGTTTACCATTCGGCCACACGACCGTAACCTACTAGACTATTTGGTCGGACTAAAGTTATATTCAACCGTAAGTTCGTGTGACCGAACATTCAATGCGTCCGATACATGTACCGACTCCTATACAAAAACGGTCCTAGTGACATGCCCATTTTGGACTCTGATATAGCTAAGTAGTTATATTATAATTGTTATATAAGATCTTTAACAAAGGAGTTAACCGCAATGCGTAGATTAATATGTTTTCTGTTAGGATTCGCATCGGGTACCTCCTTAAAATCAGAGGATTGTTTCCGGATGGGAAAAGCTGCCTTTGAGAATCGTTTGTTCGATCTTTGCGAGCCCTGGCTGAATAAATCGCTGGAACTTTATGTGAAAACGCAAAAAATCAAAAGAGATAATATAACTTCGCTTTTGGACTTATGCAAACAATACGTGAGTTTAAAACATGTGTGTTTAATATTCAGTAAATCTGTTATTATAAAATGATATGACTTTAACTTCTACCAAATTTGAAAAAAATCCATGTACAGTGTAAAATTTTGGACGATGATTTTGCACCTAAATCATTTAGTGTCATTGCTTACAATTCACGATTGCGTGCGAACCGAATGGCTTGATCTATCGGTTGATACACAACATACTTTTAAACACAGCTCTTTACTTGCCACAAAAGATTTTTTGCCGTTATGATGACCGAAAAATTTAAAAATAAAATATTTATCGGTGTAATTTTGTAGAAGGACAATGAGACAAATTCCTTCAATGCAACCTTAGATGATGAACTATTGTTTGGCACTGAAGATGAACTCGCGTAAGTGGACATCTTTAAGTAGGCTAAACGTTATTTTCCCGTTATATTTTTTTCAAGAGGATTCATTGTGTATGGAGGAGAGTTGTCGTACAGTTATACACGCGTAATGTACGATCGTGTGGCCGAATGGATAACGCGGCGGACACATACACCGTCTCCTATATGCATAAACGTCGTGGTTACGAGCCCATCATGGGTTCAAAACTCTGGTCGTGATATCGTACGCCTAATCATCATAGGCGCTCACCGTGGGTTAACTGGGGCTATTACAGTTATTTCGTTAGAAACATTCCCTCAGTATTTCTACAACCTATAAATCTACGTCATTTAGGCCATACTAACCACGTGCCTTGCCCAAGTATACAACCGTTAAGCCAACGCCAGTACCCTTACGAAGTAGCTAACCGATCGGTATTGTTATGCAACTTGTGAATATTGGTAATTTTATAATAAATTAATGTTTGTTTATATATAGGGACAGTGAATCTGCGGAAAGTTTACAAGAAAACAACTCTAAAGATTCACAAGAAAACAACACGATGTCACTGGACGATTATGAAAAGATAACTGATCATTCAAATCTCTGTTTGGGAAACTTTACAATAGTATGTCCCAATGTAGTTTTACAAATACGTTTTTAGTAAGGGCGTTGTCATGTGGATATTATGATAATTCTACATTGTCCACAATTAAGTTACCGGAGCTCATATAGCATGTTATATTCAGCAAGCCGTATAGTTATTACAAAGAATCTGCGATACGGTTTTCGGGGTCCCTTTTGATTGAAATAATGTATGTAGTTAAGCTACATCATCACATTGCAAGTGTATAGAGGACACTACAGTAACAATTGTGGCATTTCTAACGATTTATACACAAACAACAGGGACACTGTTGTATTTTTGTTACATTGAGTCATTGTTACAGATTTTTTTTTAAATTATTGAACCATTGGATTCAAAGAAATATACATGTCTCAATAGCGGCTGGGTTCCAATCCAAATTTTTTTGTGCATATTTTAAAAAATCTGAAAATACGAGATTTCGTGTTGATATAATGATTGAATTACTTGAATTGGGACTTTATGTCACATTGACACATGTTTCTACAGCCAAAGAATGTTGAGAAGCAGTTGAAATGTTATTACTTCACGAATAAGCAACACCCACGACTTCTCTTGAGTCCAATTAAGTTGGAGGAACTTTGGAACTTCCCTCACATTGTGCGATTCCACGATATTGTGTCGGATAAAGAAGCCAACGCAATTATACAGCTTGCTAAACCACAAGTAAAGTAACGTTCGCTGAAACACATATGAGTATTGGTTATTATTCTATACAAATATTTATCTTTGTATACCTTATCCTTACATCACAAAATGTGTAAAGGATAGTTTTTTTTTTATAAATTAAACCGAGTTGTCGAAAATTGCAACGGAAATTTTAAAACCACAAATTTTTGTGCCGCTGGAATCCTATTACTGGAATAATATGAGAAATTGAATGGCAACAGTCTGCGCCATGGAAAATTGTAATACCCTGTGGTAGTGCGGTTATCCGGCACCGTCTTCATCAGTCTCATCCGCTGAAGGGAGTTTGTAAAGACTGCCGTGTTACTTTAGAATAATGGAATTAAAACTCCCTGAAAACGTGGATTGCACGCTGTGGAAATACTCGTGGAGAGTAACTGCCAGCATCCACCTAGTAGGGATACTACCCTCAGTGGATTTCCACGTTGCACGTAGGGTTTCGGTATAAGACCACCAACTCGCGCTAAGCGCACAATTTTGCTTTTTTTGGCTTACCACAAAAAAAACAACAAAACATTGAATTAATCTGGCTGTGGCAAATTTCTCACAGTATTTGCCCTAATACAACTTTACTTTTAGCTGGAACGAGTTAAAGGGTCGGATATCAGCGGAGACAATGTTGGGACTGTAAAGTACCGTGTAAGCAGTACCGCTTGGTTCTACGATGACGCAAGCTATGTAGTAAAAAAGTTATCTCAAAGGGTATCGGATGCCACAGGATTGACAGGATATTCCGAAGCACTTCAGGTTGTTAATACTTGTGTATGTCTACTAATGAAAGGGACTAATACAGACTAACACTCTTACACTTGCAGGTTGCCAATTATGGGATGGGTGGCCACTATATTGCGCACTATGATCATGCAGTGGCAAGTAAAACTAGATCTACTTTTTATGAGATAAAACTGTGAATTTACGACCCCGACCTTTATAGGTCCATTTTTAATTTATAAACACACGTCGGTTGCATTAACTATTAGTTACACACCCACAAATGCTTTAAAATATTCACTTTTTATGCGCCCAGGTTTTAGAACTCTGGACGCTTAGGTTAAATTAAGCCAGCATCTAAAAAGATTCGTCTGTGTCCTTTAACCATAATGTCACTGCTTCAAGTTCTTTCGGAAATAATACCAATAAATTGCCTTGAAAGATTGCCTTCACATCTGTTTTGTGTCTAATATTCAATCGTTCGATTAATTTCACTTTACCAATTTGTTTTACCTTTACCAACGCAATTGACAAATTACTGGAATAAATAAAGCTTGTTTGATAATGTATGTCAGGTTGGTCAAATGGTTAATTTGACCGGAACATAGTAAAATGTATATTAAAATGCACTTGGCGACAATACTATTTCAAGTTCAACACTTTTCCCGGGTAACAAATTGTTTATTGGACATTTACACGTTTGAAACAGAAAAATTACGACGAGACGAGAGGTTCTACGAAGTTATCTGATAACGAATCCCCGCAAAATGACACGGAAGACGACACATCTGAAGATGACCAAGAGACGGAAGTCACCGATGATGTTGCGAAAGACGATTCTGATGGACGAGAAGAGCATCCACAAGACCAAGGAGCGCGAATTGCGACAGCTTTATTTTACGTATGTTTCTGCTCTACACGTTGGGTGATATTTCTATAAACACCATTACATGATATGGGGACGATCTTTAGGATTGAAATGCAAGAATTTATTTCGGAAGCAATGTAATATAATAGGATATGATATTCATGTTTATCCCCGTGAATAAGAAAACCAAGGGGTTTAACACACGTGCAATCATCAGATCACCTCGCGCCCACCGTCGGGTTACCGGAGCTATTCCAGTTTTGTTGTGCATGTTAGACGCGTTCCTTTAATTCGTTAGAACCCATTTTTCCGCTGGGATCAGGGTTCAGAAAATGTACGTAAAGTGCCTTGCCCAATGACACAACCGACAAGCTAGCGACCAGTTTCGCACCTGCAACCTTGCGATTAAAAGGCGGCGCACTAAATTGCCAGGCTCACCGGTTGGACGATTACAAATAATTACAAAACCACATTCCCTCTATGCTTGTGTGTTTGTAGTTAAGCGATGTGCCCGAAGGAGGAAGCACAGCTTTCCTTCAACCAAGAATTGCCGCCGAACCGATCAAAGGAAGCGCAGTTTTCTGGTTTAACTTGTTCCCTTCTGGAAAGGGCGATAGTCGAACGTTGCATGCTGCTTGCCCTGTGCTTATCGGAAATAAATGGGGTAAGATTTGTCTTGATTTACATATCTTAAACAACTAACCTTTCACACACCGGTTTTTATACTTTATTTAATTATAGTTTAATATCGATTTTGAATTGAGTTTGGGGTGTCACATGTATGTAAAAACACAACACGAACAATTTGAAAGTTTGTACTATATATATCATAAATATATATAATTGTTCAGTTAAAAATACGGTGTAAAATTCGTTTTATGAAAAGAAAAACGTCAGCCTTTTTAATTAGAATACTAATACCTATTTTACTTTTCAGCAAGCAACAAATGGTTTCGAGAGTTTGGAAACGAATTTGTTCGACGGTGTGACCTTGATAGAAACAGTGAAAACAGATTGTTTTGATTGGTGATCATTTTGTCGGTGTGCCAAGTGTTTTAACAATAGTACTGAAAATACAAAATTAATAAATTAGCTATCCAGCTGTGTATAAATGTGATACACTGTTGTCTCTATTGATATGCTTCCACAGAGTAATAAAGTAATGCAAGTTATGAAGTCTGCTCTTTTAAGTTGTCTCTCTAGAGTAGCTTAGGTAAGTTTTTTTAATTCCACCTGAATGTTAAATTAAGAAACAAAACATAAAGTAAAGATACTACAATCGCTTTGGAAATCAACAAGTTACTATAACCTGTATATACACATGTGTGTATGTTTTGTATATGTAGTTTGAGTTAAGAGGTGAATCATTACAGTGCATAAATAATAAATTAACACATTTTTCCAATTTATTTGTTGAGTTATATAAACTACCAATCATAAAATAAGGACTGAATGCATAGACGTGTTCTTCTGAAATGATTATGCACAAGTGTTCTGCTTAGTCGGGTTAATTGTTTCCCGTAAAGAGGTTTCATAGTGATTCAGTAATTAAAGCTTATTACATGCGCATAGTTTAGTTAGTATATATACGTTGGTTAAGTTGAGTGAGAAATGATTTTTATATTGCGACTGATAGTTCTTCTGATTGTAGCTCAGGTGTTTGTACTAAACGCATCTGCCACAAAGTATGACTGGTTCTCATCTGTCTCGGTAATGCAAGAGCTTGTTAGTATGGATCACAACTTTCTCTCGACGTTCGAACACTACATCGAAGGCAAGCAAAAAGCTTTAGATAGTTTGAAAACGTAAGTTGCACTTATAAATTGGCCTGCGTGTATGTGTGTGGTGAAAACTCTGTCGCATGTGTTCTCTTATTCGCGACACGTCTTACCTTTTTCTCTTTTGAGTTGGTTGGTAACTAAATGTGATATAGTTGCACCATTAATCTTACCAAGACATTACGGGACAATTTTGGTTAATTGTGTTCGTCTTCAACAGTGGCATTTAGGAAGATAAGGTAGGCCTACATTAACATGCTCTCGGTCGAACAAGCGTTTCCTTGGATTTGTGTATGCCCGATCTCTTATAGTTTGGTGGAATAGCGCGTCGCTTTCAATCAGATGGTTTCAGATACGGTCGCTAGCTACGCGGTTTTTTTTCCTTGGGCGATTAACGCTTATGGGACAATTAACAAAACCAGGTCAATGATGGGTTCTACCAAATTGAAGGTACGTCTGAATCATACATAACACACTGCAATAGCTAAGGTTACTCGACGGTGGGCGCGAGGT
>CH003041.1:301227-320696 GCA_000149265.1 Ciona savignyi
ATTTTTATATTTTTCCAGTAAGTGGAAAAAAATATGGTGGTTGCAAACAAGATGGTTGCACCACATTGGTAATCGTCAGATCACCTCGCGCCCACCGTCGGGGTTACCGGAGCTATTGCATTGCAGTGCGGTTTGTATGATTTACACGTCCTTTAATTTAGTAGAACCTGTCCTTTAATTTAGTAGAACCATTAATACAATGGTTTCGGGCCCACTAAATGGTCCGTTAAGTGCCTTGCCCAAAGGCACAACCTAGCGACCAGTTTGAAATCTTCATAATCGTTCCTTCGGCTGAAAGGCGATGCACTAAACCACCAGACGAACCTGTCGGTATGACCATTTCCCTTTTGTTACCGTCCATTACGTTTTCCCATTCACAGGGTAAAGCTTGAATATCCTATTCTATTCCTTTGATTTTTTACTTCATGTGCGCGGCATTTAGAGGTTTGTTCATATGCATAATATCTCATTTAGATGCTTGTATCTATATATGCACAATGTGACATTTAAGTGTTTATTTTCATGCACCAATTCAGAATGAAGGATTTGCTGGGGAAGGCTGCCAGTTCAACAAGCGACCAAGAGCAATATATAATTCACCCATTGAACCAATACTCCTTGATTAAAAAGTTTGCTTTGAAATGGTCTAGGATTGAGGAAATGTTAGTATTTTTCAGCAACAATGGTAAGTAATCTAAATAATTGTTAAATATAATCACCGTTTTTAAAAACCTTAACTTCTTGGCACAAAAGTTTGAAAGAGGTCCATATTTATTCACTAGAATTATTTCTTACTACAAGGCGAGTCATCGTTCGTTCCGTATTGCTTATAAAGTTCCGTATTGCTTATAAAGTTCCGTTTTGCTTATTTAAATTTAATTTACAGGAGAAAATATTCGATCACAATTAAAACAAATGGTTGCCTACATACCCGACAAAAGTGATTTGGTTGGAGCAGCAGAGGCAATTGTGAGGTTACAAAACTCATATAACCTCGACATTAATGAGTTGGTAAACGGAAATGTAAAAGGTTTTTTATTTTTTTTATTTTTTTCAAGTTTAGTCAGTTTAATTTAAAAGGTATAAATAAGTAACACGTCGGAGGAATAGGATATTAAAATTGTATCCGGCGACTAGGAAAACACAAGGGTGTTATCACACGGATAGTCGTCAGATAACCTTGACCCCACCATTGTGTTACCCGGTGTATAGCAGTGTGCTGTATATTATTAAAACGTAATTTCAATTTCATCAGAACCCATTCATTAACTGAGTTTAAGCCATTTCCGTTAATCGCCCTGCTCAAGGACACAGCCGAAAAGCTCGCCACCTGTTTCGATTCTGCAACACTTCGGCTAAACGGCGACATGGCAACAAATAGACACTGATTAAACCTGATCTTAACTCAGGTTATCAATAATCAATAAAAAATATGATAGCAATATCTTGGGCATATCCAACACAGTGCGATAGCGCGTATTACCTGACTATTGACTGACTGTTATCAGACGGTAGACATAGTATCTTGTAACCATTTTCCAACCTAAATTTCTTCGTCATTTGGAATATTGAATAACTTTGCACCTTTAGCTATAATAAGATCTTCAAAGCTCTTTCTCACTATGCATATTTGTTTAGGATTTGCATCAGGTACTTCCTTAAAATCAGAGGATTGTTTCCGGATGGGAAAAGCTGCCTTTGAGAACCGTTTGTTCGATCTTTGCGAGCCCTGGCTGAATAAATCGCTGGAACTACATGTAACAACGCAAAACTTGGAAAAAGATAATATAACTTCGCTTTTGGACTTATGCAAACAACACGTGAGATAAAAACATTTGTGTGTGGGATATTTTGTAAAATATACCCGTATCCAATGATGAAATACTCTCCAGATTAAAGTTCACGACTACAGAGATGGTGTACCTGAACTGTATCTTTATCAATTTTAAAAATGTCTAAAGTCACTTTTAAAACTTCACTTTTTGAAAAACTTTAGCAGCGTAGTGGACTTGTCACAATTTTTATTTTTAATGGCATGCTAAATATGAATCTATCATGCTAAACATGGCTGTTCTTATAAGTGTTCTTTTGCAGCGGGACAAAAAGGCCACCTTCCGTAATAGAACCATTTCATTGGGTGGTTCGTGTAACGTCAATCTCACGTAAGTAGAGTGTATTGATGTTCCCAGAGCGGACACTTAAAGTGTGATTTTTTCAGCAAAGTTGAATATTGCTAAACTGATGTATTTGGTTGTTTCTATAGATATCATAAATCGACGGAAAACCTACATCAAAACACGATTAATGACCCACTGGTAAAGCGTACAAATGAACTGGACGAGTACCTAAAGTCAACCGAGCATTCTGACTTGTGCTCAGGGAATTTTTCAATCGTGAGTCATCTAGATTTTTTAATAATTTCTGTTAGAGGCGAGGTCGTGTTCTTTAAAACATTTTTTTCACATCTTAATGTAGCAAATTATTCGCCTCCTACGCCGAAAAAAATACGAAATCTGTCAGCAGAATTATTTTTCTATTCTTAGACAGAGCAAAAAAAAGATTAATTTATACACATAGACTTCGATTATTACTTTTAATCAATGGATTTAGACGCAGCAAGAAAAACACAGTCATAACGTTACATGGTACACGACAACGACAGAATAGTAACAGCAAGTTACATGCTATACGGACGTCTCGGACAGGCCATAAGAGTGAGCTCAAACGAAAAACGTGTTCAAGTCTTTGCAAAACACGAAAAACAAAGCCATAACACCCCTTGCGTTTTTGTGTTTAAGTATTACATGGTTTGTCGTCAAATTACCTAGTGCCCTGCAGTGTGCTGTATATGTTGTGCAAGCACCGATAAGCTCACAGCTGGTGTCGATTCCACAATCGTTAGACTTAAAGTCCAAAGCGCAAATTCATTAGCTAATTTTTTTGGGAATTTACATAATTGACTTTTGCATCATAAAGAAACATGTTTCTACAGCCAAAGAATGTTGAGAAGCAATTGAAATGTTATTACTTTACGAACAAGCAACACCCTCGACTTCTCTTGAGTCCAATTAAGTTGGAGGAACTTTGGAACTTCCCTCACATTGTGCGATTGCACGATATTGTGTCGGATAAAGAAGCCAACACAATCATAGAGCTTGCTAAACCTGATGTAAGATTAGTTTGTCATTCTCGGTTTAACTATGCCACGCTTTGTAAAACCGCATTTATACTGAATGATACATTTTTGCAAGGATACAGTAAGTCTCTTGGTTGCCTAACAAATGTTTTTTTTACATGGTGTAGCTTTATTTACGCAAACAGAAACTATAATTAGTTCCTCAAATGACAACAAATACGTTATAATTCTGTTCTGTTAAATCAGTATTCTCTTGTTATGTCGCATACGTCTTGAGAAAATCAAGCAAAAGTTTCCTGTAAAGTCAACCAATGGTAGGCCTATTACGAAGTAATCGTAGTATGCTCCCCACCACAATTAAGGTTCATACATAAAGAAAATTGGATAAGATTGTACGTATGCCATGTTGCTTCCTGTGGATAAAAAACGAAAGACATTTCCATTATGGCTTTGTGTTCTAGATGTGCACAGACTATATTGTGTTCTAGATGTGCAAAGACTTCAATTTTGGAGTATATCTGTAAAATGACTTGTTACTCCCAGCTGGAACGAGTCGAGGGAACGGATAGACGCGGTGAAAATCCTGGTGCTGTAAAATATCGTATTAGCAGTACAGCTTGGTTCGACGATGACGCAAACTATGTAGTGAAACGGTTATCTCAACGAATATCAGATGCAACTGGACTGACAGGATATTCCGAACCGCTGCAGGTTGATATTATAATTTAACAATGGATAAGTTATTCGTGTTTAGCCCGGTAAATAACAAACGTAAGGGATTTTATCACACGGGCAATCGTAGATGTGCAAATTCGCAAATGAGCGTTTTCACAAGGGTAACCGTCAAACTACCTCGCGTCCAACATCGGATTACTGGTACCAATGCAGTATCTCGTGTATAACTGGGACGTTTCTTTGCTTTTAAGTAGAACCTATTAACCCACTGGGTTTGGTATTGGCACGCCAAGTGCCAAGGACACAACCAATTAGATCGCGAACCGTTCCAACCTGCTGAAACCTTTGACCAAAAGGGTCGTCATTAATTTACCAACTTCCATGCTTATATGTTTAATTACAACTATACAGAAGACTTACATGCGTATTCCTTCAGGTTGCAAATTATGGGATGGGTGGCCATTATATTGCACACTGTGACCATGCGTCGGTGAGTAAAAATAGCAAAATTAATTCTACTTTGTACCAGTCAAAGCTCCAAACCAAGACCACTGGAACCATTGATAGGTTGGTTCAACCAACATATATATCAGTATAAAGTGTGTCGTTTACCGATGATATCATTGAATGGATAAGTTTGAGCACAGTGTATCTGGCCGATGTGGTATTGGCAAGAGCGTCGACTATCAGCAGGAAGGTGAATTGTGGTTATGAAACCAGACGCTAGACGGTTATGTCCATATGCAAAGCACACATCCGACGAGCCCAATAACATAGTCATAAACTTGAAAAGTATCTTAAATATGTACATCGGTAAATGACACACTGCAAAAGCTCCGGTAATAAAGTCGACGGGAAAAGTATCTTCCGATAACGTGACTTGAGTTAATTTATTTTCATTTTCTTACATTTTGTATATTGTTAGCGCAATTAATACGCCCCTCATAATGAATATTTGTTTTGCTATATGTTTATATGCTTCTTACAGAGGGAGTATGAGAAGAGACTTTTTACAAAGTTATCTGATAACGAATCCCCGCAAATTGATACGGAAGGCGACACGGCTGAAGATAACCAAGAGACGGAAATCATCGATGATGTTGCGAAAGACGATTCTGATGGACGAGAACAGCATGAGCAATACCAAGGAACACGAATTGCCACAGCTTTATTTTACGTATGTTTCTGCTCTACACGTTTGGTGATGGTTTATTTGTATAAATACTTTATCACATCATATGCTGCAATGAATACTGTAAAAATAACTCAACCAACCCCTCAGGAGAAATCTTTAGGGCTAAATGCGAAAATGTATTGCGGAACCCATATCATTATTACATAAGCACATTCCCTCTATGCTTTTGTGTTTGTAGTTAAGCGATGTGCCCGAAGGAGGAAGCACCGCTTTCCTTCAACCAAGAATTGCCGCCGAACCGATCAAAGGAAGCGCGGTTTTCTGGTTTAACTTGTTTCCTTCTGGAAAGGGCGATAGTCGAACGTTGCATGCTGCTTGCCCTGTGCTTATCGGAAATAAATGGGGTAAGATTTGACTTTATTTATATTTTTATCGTTGGCTGTTTTCCCTTTTCACCTATTTCCTTTAATCCGTTAGTTGAATAATCATTTCACGCTTATTTTAATAATTAAACAATGTAATTGTGAAACAAAAGGTGTATATTTGTCATAGTATGCTTAAATATGTTTGTCCAATTTGTTAAAAAGTCTTAAACGAACTAGATGATTAAAAAAAATAAAAACGAGGTATATATATTAAAAGCAGCCATTTCTTTTACTTTTCAGCAAGCAACAAATGGTTTCGAGAGTTTGGAAACGAATTTGTTCGACGGTGTGACCTTGATAGAAAAAGTGAAAATAGATTGTTTTGACTTGTGTTGGGTTTGTTTGTTTTTTTCGGTTTGTCAATTAACCCGTTGTTTGAGAATTTCTACAAATGTAAAAGTAAGCTATTTTGCATGATGGCAAACAGTTGTCTAACATAAGCCACATGTGCGTTTATTTAATTTTATTAAAATGATGTTAAAAATACAAAGCCCAGATGTTGGATATTTAAATGCAATTCGCCTGTTTGTTATTTATAGTTGTTTGTGAAAGCAAACCAATGACGGACAATTAAAACGCATGACTCACTTGGATATTCAATGACCATTTAAAGTTTGTCCAGGTTTTTGAAATCTTTCTGTTCTAAGATTTGTTCCGATTCGTCCCCCAAAATATCTTCAGGAATTAGCTTACAATCGTCCCTGTAATGTTTTGGTCTATGTTGACATGTATTTAATTTAAACGTTTGTCTGTGAGCACTTGTAAACAGGGCGGTATATAAAACAGACCCTTCCTTGGTTTGATCAGCGGAATATGGATCTAATGGTTTTACATGGGTTGGACCAGTTGGACTCATATCCAATATTGAGCACACAAAAATAACTTTGGTATGCTAACCCGACGGCCGGCTTATCCAGTCCATAAGCTTCAAATATTCGCGCATAAATCCTGGGAGTGGTAGAAACCAAACGTACCGTTTAAAGAAGACTAAAAACGTTTTTTTTGCTGAAAAATTGACCTACTTGTCACGATTATACAAATAATTGAAATTTGATACGATAACTGGCACTGGAAACGAAATGCAAAGAATCCCCATAATTGCACAGCTCGCCCCAGCTATTTTCCCGAGCACCGTGATCGGGACAACGTCTCCGTATCTGTAGAAAATCTGAGTTAAATTCAACGGCGCTGAGCTGTGTACGATACACGTAACATTGTTACAATGTTTTATCTTGGTGGGTGATTTTGGTCCGTGCATTAAAAACTTCATAATGGCCGAGTAACTAACTTTTTGATAATAATTACCTGTCGCTTTTATCGTTATCTTTCCCACCAAAACCTGTTAGACTTTTACCGGAGAAATTATGTTTTTAGGCTGCTTAAGCGAATACAATCATTTTATACATAGCGTTGTGAGCTGCTGGCTACAGGTTATCGAGAACCTTCCCTAAAAATAAAACAACATTACTCACCCCACTGTTGTCATTGTGATTAAGGCCCACCAGAAGGAATCTGGTATAGACGTGAATTGCGTTCCGGGCGCGTCGTATTCAACGAAGTACACAACACTCGAAAACACAATAGCGAGTACCATCTGGTGATATATAAGGTGGCATTGGAGAATTAAAGTAGTTTACATGTAGGTCTTTTTATTATGGCGACCATTTAAAGGGGAACTGAAGTCAATTTTAAGAATATCTTAATTAATGGAAAAAAATACGCTGATTTCAAAAATCAAATCAGTTTCTTCCAATATTTTTTCGTTAAAGAGTTATGAGCAAATATGTATTTTATTTTATGTTAGGGGATTTCCCGTATACGTCACTGACGTTGTTGAGATTTCGTGCCCATATGCATTGTATACAATCATGTGTCAGTTTAGAGGTGAATTAGCAACAGAAGCGCCTGCAGGAGCGTTGTATTTTCGTTTTTATTATGGAGACTTAGCATAACACTTGTCATATAGCCTAACTGAACCAATGTACATGGTGACAGCTTACTTTA
Source organism: Ciona savignyi (assembly GCA_000149265.1). Lineage (NCBI taxonomy): Eukaryota > Metazoa > Chordata > Ascidiacea > Phlebobranchia > Cionidae > Ciona > Ciona savignyi. Next base: position 308,603 of record CH003041.1, read on the forward strand.
AGCGCGGTCATTTAAGGCCTGCACGGTCCTGGACCTAAGCTGAATGCTGAGGTATACAGGTCTCGTATTTAAATGACTTTAGAATAATAAGTCTTAGCAATTTATATCATAAATAATAAAAGTGAAAACAGAACAAGAAAACTATAACAGAATGCATTAAACTGTAACTGCCAGCAATTTATAGAAATAAACCAGCCATTAGGCAAAGGCTAGACTATGCGGTGGGAAAAGCCTATTTCTTTCATGGTTTACCTTGGCTGTTTGTATAATGTTTTGCTGTTGTGTATGTGGTGCATTTAATGTCTGCTGTTATTGAAAGTGAGCATTAGCCTACTGGTTGAGAATACCACTTATTGCAAAAACCAGTTAATCCACAGTTGAGTAGCTGATGTGTAGTCTGACAATAAGTACACAGCAAGCACTCAGATAAGTAAGTGAAGAATATATATAATAGATCTTTACTTAACTACCCAAATAAGTTAATAAGAATATACCACATTTCTAATTTAGTTCTTTTTATTAGATATTGTAAAATGCCTAAAGTTAAGCCACTGAGAAGGAAGAAAGAGTGAATGGAGCATATTGTTTTGCTCCAGAAGGTGTACAAATTCCTATTACAGCACACGAAATTCCAATCCACCTGTGCTCTTCCATCGATTTCCTCACAACGACAAAAAACGGTTGAAGCAATGGATACAACAATGCAAGCGTTCTAAACTACCTGGAAAAAGAACCGCAGTGTGTAGTGCACATATTTGTGACAAGGATTATCATAGTAAAATTGTATTTGACTCCAATGGAGTAGCCAAGATGATGAAAACAAACCACTTGCTGAAAAATACAGTTCCAACAATTTTTAATTTTTCTGATTATGATTTTAAACATAGTGATCAACCCAGTACATCAAGTGCAACTTCAAGAACTTCTTTATCCAAGCAGATAATTGAAAAATAAGGGCTTTTAGTAATGCAAGCCCAGTCTCTGGCGTTATTTTGTGCACAAATGCATGTACATTCATGCGGTGTGTCCATAAGAATACAGTTTTTGCAACGGCACCGAGTCATGTCAATAGGTAATGTTTCTAAATAAACATTTTCTTCTATGGGGCTTGCATCTTCAAAGATACTTTCAGACGTTTTCCTTGGTTCAAACGCACATGACTAAATTTGTGTTGTTTTATTGTGTACAATAAAACTTCTTTCATCCATGCCAGAATGTTGAAAACTGTCATCCATTTTAGTGTTACAACATTAACTTAAATTTACTCTAGAAATGAAGAAAACAAAAGAAATTTGTTAAAACTTCTATGCATATGTATACCAAATCTCTCACACTCTCAGTTTGTAGCCTAGGGGTTGATAACAACATTGCTAGTCTACGTTGCAGATTATGGCTATATATTGAAAAGCAACAATCATGAAAGAAATAGGCTGTTTCCACCGCATAGTCTGATCTTTGATTGATGGCTGGTTTATTTCTATAAATTGCTGGCAGTTACAGTTTACTGCCTCATGTTCTAGTTTTCTTGTTCTGTCTTCACTTCTATGATTTATGATATAAATTGCTAAGACTTATTATTCTAAAGTCATTTAAATGCGAGACCTGTATACCTCAGCATTCAGCTTAGGTCCAGGATCGTGCAGGCCTGAATGACCGCGCTTAAGGTAAGCTGTCACGCGGGTACATTGGTTCAGTTAGGCTATATGACAAGTGTTATGCTAAGTCTCCATAATAAAAACGAAAATACAACGCTCCTGCAGGCGCTTATGTTACTAATTCACCTCTAAACTGGCACATGATTGTATACAATGCATATAGGCACGAAATCTCAACAACGTCAGTGACGTAATACGGGAAATCCCCTAACATAAAATAAAATGCATATTTGCTCATAACTCTTTAACAAAAAAATATTGGAAGAAACTGATTTGATTTTTGAAATCAGCGAATTTTTTTCCATTTATTAAGATATTCTTAAAATTGACTTCAGTTCCCCTTTAAGTAAGAAATGTCTTTTGATTCATTGTTGTATAACGCGGGCCAAGTAGCGAGGCAAAACAGCATGAATAATTGAAGGCGGGCGTATGCACACAAATACTTTCGTGGTCCGGCCATGGCTGAGGCCTTGACAGAAATACAAGGCGTTTGCCAGTGACGAATGACGAGGTCTCTCTTATTGTTTTTGCGCAGAAGGCAATTTGGGGGTTTTAATTATTGATGCTATCTCTATAGTACTGCAAGATGGTCTTATGACAGGGTGTTAATATTTTATGGGATTATTTCTCCTGGGTTAACCACAGAGCAAGTCTTGTCACTATGTCAACCCACTTTCAATAGCCCTAAGTGTATTATACCCGTCCAGAAATATGCTAATCACGCGTGCCAGCAATTGAATTTCGCGAGCGAAATAACCGTATAAAATATGCATGTGCAATCGGTCCGACAAGGCGACAGAAATGTGACGAAAGTCGTAAAAATAAACGCAATGAATTTTACAGCAGTTCTTCGCTACGGTATACAAATTGTAAATTCAATATACTTAGAAATAGTTGATTTGTTTGTTGTAACAATAGTTATTATGCATTTCGGAAAAATTATCAAAAACGATTGTTATATGTATACATGTACTTGATTTGGATACAAATTATGCTTAAATTTAAATATTCATACCTGGAAACATACAAGAAGAAAAAGAACCCGTGTGCTTCTGATAAGAGTTAGACCAAGGATCCTGAATCCGCGAGAATAGCGGGATAACTTAAGTATTCGCAACATTCGAACGAGTCGTATGGTTCTGGATGAAAATTTTAAATACTTTTAAACACACCACATAAAACGGATCTCCCTGTAGTTACTTACATTATATTGCGTATAGTGCAATAAAAAAGTTTCATTAAAATGCTTTTTTTATAACTGATCGTAACACCACAGATAAACACAAAGACAGCAGCGAGTATAAAGGTACATGATAAGCAAATAGGTTAATTTTCTACAAACTGGTACAGTCGGAATAATGACTCTTCTTGGTAAAAATAAAATGTTCAATATGATTGGATACTTACTCTTAACCCCGTCCGTGGGTCAACGAATGCCGATGTTACACAGACAAGCGTAATAATATCTAATGTCCACATCCTGGTATCGGGGCGATAACATTATGATGATAATTTTGTTAAACTTAATAATCCACTTGGATGAAGGTATGTTCGCTAATTTTTCTGCCGAGGGACCCCACCAAATTGAAGCACCATCATTTGGTTGACAAATGCTTAACCATATTCGCAATATACATATGTTAACTTATTTATATATAAAACAAAACCCATGCACGAAATTGCATCGTCAAAGTTTTAAGTTGGGGGTGACGTATAAATAACAATAAGCAACCAATAACCAACCTGAGAATGGTGGCCGTTTGTGGTCGAAGGTGTGAAGAATTCTCTATTGATATAACAATCATGGTGATAAAGTAGGGAAGAATGGCCGATGCGTCGACAATGTTCAAGAAACTCTAAAGGAAGAATTTAAACAGTTATAATTAAGTAATTGCTTGCGACAGCGTAGGTTGTTAAGAAATACCAAACTCGGCGCTTAAGGATTTACATGACTTTATTCGGGAAAAATCGAATGCAAAAGCGAGTACTCTTTCAATGATATTACTTATATTTAAAAAGATCGTCGGTTTAGAATCCAATTTCGTTCCTAATAATGAGAGTAAAAAGTGTTGTACTTACCGTCAATTCGATTTCCAGTATTTCAGAAAACAAATGCCAAAATACAAACCTTGCAGAATGCCTTCCGGTCTGGACATGTACCAAATCGTAATCCGAGTTCCAAAACAAACCAAACAATACAAGACGTTTCGGTTAAAAATAGAATTCCGGCTGGACTGCCCATTTTTGCTTCAAGTACAAACCAAGCGTAAGGAGAACGCCTGGAAACGTTGTCCAGCTTTGTACAAGTGCGATCCATTAAATGTATAAGTGCATTTGGGATTGTTTGATTTATTTCAGAATTGTTTCTTATTTCATTCGGATGAAATTCGCTTAGATTTAACAGTTTTGAATTCGTGACTTCAGTGGTTTCAGTTTTACGCAACCTTTTGTGGCGAAGTTTGGATTCTACGATTTTTTTCTGATTGCTTTGATGCCTTTTTAGCTGATTAAGAAGATAATTAAAATATCTTCTTTCATCGTCCACTTCGAGCAAACACCGTGCCACAGTATAGCGGTACGACACTGGCAGATCTTCCGTTTCAACACATATTTCTAACGTCGCTTTTACTAATCCGACAAGCGCTTCTAATTTGTTACCAAGAATAGTTTCGTCGAGTAAGTATTCAGAGTAGGCGGTCATGTTAAATTGATTGTTGGAATTGCTTTGGTTTGACCTTGCGCCATGTTGGCCGTTGAGACTGCGTTGACAGGCCTCCAGCGAAGGTCGTATTTGTTCTGTCACGTTATTGCTCAACGAGGTAAAGGCTGGACGTGTTTCCAGGCAGAAGACCACAACTGAGATTGTAATCACCAACGCAGATATTAATGTAACCACTTTCGAGCACCAGCTATACTCTGTGTCCTCGAATAAACGCCAAATTATCCGTCTAATTTTCCCGTTCGGCAAAGGTTTCTTTTTCTCGATTAGCAACAATCCTTCATCGCGTAGGAAGTTTTCGATCGTTTCGTAATCAAAAGAATAAAACCGAATTTCATTAACAAATATATCGAGCGGGATGTGGCTAGGACGGGCAAGCGTTCCACCATTTGTGTAGAACTGCAAGACCGCCTCGAACACCTCTCTGTGCCTGTCGAAAAAATACTCGTTCTTTTTCACATCATAAAATCGCATTCTGCTCTTATGCCCGCCCAGTACTGTTTCCGGATATTTGTCCAGCAGTCTTTGATCAGCTTCAAATAATTTGCCCGCAGCGTTGAAAACTATTCTATGCTTTTCAGGTATTATTGGGGGAAAGTTCAACCCATTTGGGACTGAAGTACTCAGCTTATTTTGATCGGTCGTGAATTTCTGAACTTGCTCATAATTGCCCTTAAGTTTACCAGAGGCCCATTTTATTTCTTCAACTTGCTTTATATCCGAACTTTCGATGTGTCTGAAACAAAACTAGATTAACCTTACCCTCGTTCGAAAAGCGTAACAAAATTATGCATGTAACAGTATATGCCACGTGTGTACTTATCCGTGTCATGGGTTTTCTTGTCATGTTTAAGTTTACATGGGCGTGTATGTCATGTTGTACGATTACATGGTCAAGTACGATCATTGTTTAACTAAACCAAATTTCAAAGTAGGATAGGATAGGGTAGGATATTCATGTTTATCCCCGTGAGTGGAAAAAACCAAGGGGGTTAACACTCGTCAGATTACCTCGCGCCCACCGTCGGGTTACCGTAGCTATTGCAGTGTGTTGTATATGATAAACGCGTTCCTTTAATTTGGTAGAACCCTTTAATCCGCTGGGTTCAGGCAATGTCCGTAAAGTGCCTTGCCCAAGGACACAACCGTCTAGCTAGCGACCAGTTTCGCACGTGCAACCTTACGATTAAAACCCTGACCAACAGGACGGACATAGTAGCCTAGGCTAAACCCCGTAAACAGTCACGATGTGTCCATTTTGTTTACCTTTCCAGGGCGTGATTGGCGACTTCGCTGTTCAAGCTCAGAGTAATCATGCATTTATTTGCCTCTGTACTGTCCGGCGACAATCCTTCTGACGAAGACGATTCCTTGATGGATGACGTTGTCGAGGAAGGATAGGCCGACGAGTTACAGTTCGCAGAACCAGAACTATTGACAAGCTTTCGCTTCAGAAGGCAACGGCGACCGTTAGCCTGAAATATTTGGTATATTTAAATTTAACAAGCGTCCAGGGCAAAAAGAAGTATCGCCTACAGAGTTTTCTTTTTTATTGCAAGAACACTAGATAATTATAAAGTCTATTTAGATCGGAATCAAAAACGTTCTAAACTGCTTCTTATCAAGTTTTTGGCTAATCACGTACACTGATAATAACTACAACCTTTCAAGTTCAGATAAAGTATCTGAACTGTTAAATCATCCTATTTCAACAAACAACAGTATGGCTTTGAAACTGTAGACGCTTTATATGTCAAAAAATTGTAAACCAAAGTATACCTCGAATAAATAATTTATTTGAAAGAACCTGCAATCTGAAGCACTCTGTTCACGGAAATTCCAAAAATACCACGTTAAAACTAGTTGGGTTTTATGTTTCGAAAATACGAAATCTTGTTGGTATTTAGACTATGCTATATAATTTGGTCTTACTGAGATCAGCTAACCAGCATACAGTCAGTCCACTCTACCTTTCTTGTACGAAGGTATCTCGAATTAAATTCACAGACTTCGTCGTCGTCTGAGCTCTTGCGGTTTGTTAATGGCGGATTCGGTCTCGTGTTAAGCTCGAAAGGTCTTAATTGCTTATCCACGGATGCACTGTCCGATGACTGTTCGTTGTCACGTGACGAGGAGAGGTCACGGTATTGGAAACTGCTGCTAGAGTCAAACGACGAAGAGGATTGAACGAGCGACTGCTTTGTTTCATTTCCCCCAGATGTCATTTCACACAACGGTTGGTTCTCCACACCATAAACAAAATTTCACACTGGTTGAAATACGTGAATAAGAATACAAATTTTATCTCGGTTATTTCCAGCGTCAAGGCAATAGCTTCTTCTATGAAGCCATACTAGCCTCGTATGTAAATATCCATATGTAATCGACTATAAAAACTCTTCTTCAAAAGCTTCGCCTTTTTTTCGAAATATCCTTTTTTTCTTTTTTTAACTGAGCATAGTTTAGAACCGAGGACCAACGTGGGTCCATTATTTAGTCCAGTTGTGACGCTGTCAGTATATAAGAAGCTAGCGTAAACCATTCTTCCACACAACTGCTTTTTGGTAAACGGTACTGTTTTATCATTAAACGAGTACACATTTTATGTTGTACTTGAAATATTTTCTGATGGTCTAAGTTTTTCGCTTACAGTCAGTCAATTTGTGATCAGGTCCGCTTTTAAACAGTATGATTCCGCAACACTAACCAGTCGCCACACGATCGCCCAACTAAACATATAAATAACAATGAGTATGCATTTTTATCCAAATATGTAGCCCGTGTCTACTAATCTTCAATACAAAGCGATGAACAAAACATTGTTCTTGTACAACCGGTATAAGTTCTTTAGTTAGCAGCAATGGTGTATTGATATTAGCGGTTTTGCTCTAATAGCAATTCGACAATTTGTGGGGGGACGGTTAATTATTTTACTAACAAAATTAATCATGTTTAAAAATTTAAACAACTTGACTTTTTTTAGATTATATACAAAATATGATATATGAAAGCGACTAATTGTTTACTGAGCCAGTGGTTCTTTGGCTAAGTTACTTATTCTCATATAAAGGGTTAGATTTTTATTTGTTTTAATTTTTTGTGTTGAACAGTTTTAAAAAATTCAACTCGATTACCTGATGTCTTCAAAATTTGCAACGCTACGTTGCGACGCTACGCGAAAACGTGACGGCAGAAGATATACATATGGGTACGGTCGTGTAGCCAAATGGATATCGCCACCATTTCATATATGGTTTTTGCTATACAAAAACGGTACAATCAACGAGCCCATCATCCGTTCGAACCTTGGCTCGGTAAAAAAGAAGACACTCATGTGGATGTTTCAAAGAAATATTTCGAAATCATTTTTTTTCCTTCAACAGAAGAACTGTTCGCTGTACCGGCGCTAGGTCGATAATGCGGCGCCATTGGTAAGGAATGTTTCCAAAATGTCAATGATGTAAATCTGAAAAAATGTGATGAATAAAATGTTATTCCATTTACTTATGTGATCTAAACACAAGTCGACATGTGCAACCGTGAATGCTTTTGCTTGGCGGCGGTATGGAATTAAGTGCTCTCCAGCCTTATACTACACTATATGTAATTAATGCGTGAATACCCAAGATAGCGCCTATAGCCATAAACCTTCAGCACGTATCTCTCCGGCTGCTGCGTTTGGCTCATTTGTCTTGCGGTTTGGCGTCTGCCGTATGTCAGAGCGAGCGTATAAACTGACGTGTTTATGGTATATATTTATAGACTAAAGTGCTTAACTCATCAGAAGAAAATTAGGGAATTCCGAAAGTCAAGATGATAAGGGTTCTTGCCATTTTGGCGTTCAAAAAGAGTTCAGTATTCGCTCCACTGTCGCCCGTGCGGCATGAAATTGTTCGTAAATGTAACATCATAATGACGCGGACAATACGACTATATGGCACATTAAATTATTACTTTCTATGCTGGACGTCTTGTCCTGACTAAAGAGTTATTTCATAGCTGCCTCACCTTCGGCAGTCGGCACAACTACGTTTGTCTGTTAGGCGAGACAGTTGTGTTCTTGCCAACCAGACACTTAGCGAAATCGCCTGAACCGAGGTAATAAATGGGTTTCACTAAAACTGAAAGAACGTACCAAATAACACAATGGTAGACGGGTAGTCTGATGATTGCATGTGTGATAACTTGCCTGCGTTTGGCCATCCACGGTGATAAACCAAAAACATCTCCTCCTATACTAGATTACAAATAATTAAGCCACCAATATTACGCAATATATCGAATCTCTTGGGGAGGAAGCAAAATTTCTCTCGCAGCCTTTTTAGCACGAACTTGTAATTAGCGAACAAAACCAAAGGTTGGGGTGAACTTGTAAACATCTACGTCACACATATCTCTGTCTGCGTCACAATATCCCTAATTATAGGCCATGCACCGCAATCGTGCCAATCGATATCACTTACCAGTTGTTAAAAGATAGGGAATAGATTCGAAAAATCCCAGGCTATCTTCAACTTGCAAGCCTATACCTGTTTGTGCAACATCTCGCACACATGATTGCTAGTCCAAATCAGATTTCACATCCTACAAGCACATTTTGCTTAAATTATGCTTTATAGTGGGAACTGTTATATACATAGGAAATAATATTTAAGCAATGACAAAATCCCCATTGTCTTCCAAAGCATCATTTCTGAAGTGGAAGTTCGTCAACACTCTCGCGTCGTCCGTTCCTATTATATCTCATTAGTGTTATGCTCTCTAGTGGTTACAGTATCCTATATACCTAGATTTAAGCATTTTCGCATTTTTTGAGATGGCCAAAAATCAGCTGTTGAAGTACGATGACGTCATGCATTTTTACCTCACTTATTGTGGGGGTTACATAACCCAAATTATATCGCATACAGACACTGACGATTTCGCTTGGAGTACTGCCTGGCGATATAGCCCCGACCAAGCACTGGTGTTTATAGCATATTCGATCCGCGAGTGGGGGCAAGAGCTAGTAGATAAACTGAATGCAGGCATCAGAACGACCACCTGTACGGTCGTGTGTCCAAATGGTTAACGCGACCGATACATATACCGGCTACTATACAAAAACGGTCCAAGTGACGAGCTCATCATGGGCTCGAAAAAAAAGAAAAAAAAATCGGAACGACCCTAAATAGAAATTATTTGTTACTTTAATCTTTTAAAGCCGACTCTCCCACGGTACTGGGTCGTGCTTGAATAACTTTATTCAAGGATTTATTTTTATTCATGTTTACCCCCGTGACTGGGAAAACCAAGGGGGTTAACACACGGGCAATCGTCAGATCACCTCGTGCCCATCGTCGGGTTGCCGGAGCTATTGCAGTGTGTTGTGTATGATAGACACGTTCCTTCAATTTGGTAGAACCCATTAATCCGCTGGGTTCAGGCAATGTCCGTAAAGTGCCTTGCTTAAGGACACAACCGACTAGCTAGCGACCAGTTTTGCACCTGCAACCTTACGACTGAAAGGCGATGCACTTAACCGCTAGACCAACGGGCCGGACTATATTGACCAGATTATCACTGTTTGTCAGCAGCACACTTACTAATTTATGCACACAGGAAAGGAAGTAACTCGAAATTAAAAACCAGAAAACTTTACGCCAATACAAAAACGTTTTTGTCGCTTTGGTGGGAAATCGGCTTAATTTTGTACGGTCCGTTGGTCTAACGGTTAAGTGCGTCGCCTTTCAACCGAAAGGTTGGAGGTGCGAAACTGGCCGCTAGACATTGCCTGAACCCAGCGGATTAATGGGTTCTACCAAATTGAAGGAACGTGTCTATCATATACAACACACTGCAATAGCTCCGGTAACCCGACGATGTGCGCGAGGTGATCTGACGATTGCCCGTGTGATAACCCCCTTGGTTTTCCCATTCACGGGGATAAAGATGAAAATCCTATCCTATCCTATCCTAATTTAAAGTGAAGGAGATACCAGCTGCTAACACGCAAGTTGGAAACTTCTACCCGAGGTGTCATGGTGCAAAACGTAAATTAATGACGCTTCGCTAGCGCTTAGTTTGTTTCTTTTAGTAGTTGTATATTTGTTTTACACCACTAAAAATTAGTACTAATCCTAAGAGCTATTAAACAATTTGATTTAAGTAAATTAATCATCCAAACTTCAGGTTCCAATGTCCTACTTCTACAGTCCGCGTTAAAGTGTTTCTCCTTTATTTATTAATGTAAAGATCATCGATCCCGATAAGGGAGCTTGATATTTCTGATCCGACTAACTTTACATCGTCAAAAGAGCCCTCCAGCAAACTATAATTGCTGGTGGATACTCATAAAGCAAAGATGGCCACCCCAATCAAATCGAAGTTCAACGCACTAGCTGATCTACGACGGATGGTTCATTCTGATGAAGAGGATGATGATGGTGAAGAGGTTTATACAAACAGTGGTACGTTAGCACAATGTTGTTGTTTAAGCTTAAGTTTTAACATAGCTGTTATGTGCTATAAAATAAGTGTTTCTTGCAAAGCGAGTTTAAATGCATACAAGATACAATGAATTGTGTATATATGGTAGGCCTAATTAAGTGATAGGATATTTATATTTAACTCGGTGAATTTGATAAACTAGTAGGTTAAAACACAGGCAATCGTCAGATCAGCTCGCGCCCACTGTCGGGTTACGGGAGCTATTGCAGTGTGATGTGTATGATTTACACGTTACTTCAGTGCGTTTTTTCATGTGTATGATAGAGATAACTGTTAAACTTCCTTGTTGTTCTCGTTAATTACTTTATATCGTTTAAGCCTTTTTTTGCAGATGTTCTATAATTTTTTTTCATGCTCTACTAAGTTACAGATTTATAAGAATGGGGAAGAGAATATGAATGTTATAACCCTGTACATGGGAAAACAGAGAGACGTTATTATGTAACAATCAGATTATCCATCTCCCACAATTTTGTTACTGGAGCTTTTGCAGTGTGTTGTATATTATTAAGTTGTGTTCTTGCAGTTTTACTTGTATCCACTTGCTGTCTACAGAAGTCCAATAAATGCCTTTTTGCAGCACAAAACCATTAAGCAACCATGGTTGATCTTAAAACCTTTTTACTAAAAAGCAGTGCACAACCACCAAAGGTTTTCTGCCACACATAGCCCAAGATCTTTTTTTTTTCTTAAAGGGGAAATGTGGTTGAGTTAACACAGTGGTATTCGTCAAATTGCCTTGTACCAACTGTCGAAGTACCGGGTCTATTGTGCCTGTTGTACATGCCTGAAACTGTTATGCCTATGCCTTCTAAATGCCTTGCTTTTTGACATTATTGTCTATTGCCGGTGACTGGTTTTATCCCACCACTTTTTGGCTTCCTGCTTAGCTTAAAGGCTCTTAACAAATAAACTAACATAGGTATATAGACACATATTGCGCTCCATATCAGCAAATTTATTTGCATTCATAAAAATGTGTTGTACACCTATAATATATCTATGTATAGGAATTGGCTATAGAATATTAAACAATTTAACGGCTAAAATGTTATATGGAGTATATTTAAAATATTGGTACAGAACTTAATTTTAGGTTTTCATTTACTTTTTTAACTTTAATCTTATTAAAGCCCACACATTTCTTAGTACTGGGTCATACCTGTACACTTTTAGTCAATGTTCTAATTTTTTGTTATGCTTGATGCAAGGTTTAATGGCAATGTAAGTT
>CH003041.1:331091-362693 GCA_000149265.1 Ciona savignyi
CATCCACTGATTGTTCAGCGCTGGATGCAAAAGAATGATGTAATTCTTGCATTAAGACCAAGCATACAGTATGGAATGAAAGATTTAAGACCTCTCTATGGGACAGGTAATGTATTTTGACTTTAAAGTCTAGGGTTATATTTGTTTGACTGCAGTCGGCAAACTGCGGCTCCGGCTCTTTCATCTTTTTGATGCAGCTCATTAATTTTATTGCTACTGTACCTTAATAAGTTTAATAACCATACATAAGTAAAACAAACAGATGCACATTTGCATGTTTATCTCACAAGTTGTTTTTCTTTTATTGCGAAAAAGTTTTGCGTCTACCAGTGATTTAATTTTTCGAAATATTAGTTAGAATGGCTCTTTAAGTGCAAAAGGTTCCCGACCCCTAGTAGAAAAGGTTATGGTTGCAGGTAGGACAGTGAAAGTGTGATCAAAGTAAATTTCAGGAGTTCCACTTTATCTAATTGGTTAAATTTTTGTTTTCCTGAATGTTTTTGTGTCCGACTGATATTAGCAACTATCATACTTAATAGATTAATGTTGACCCAAAGGTTGGTACTCACAGATGTAAGGATCCATCGATGTTTTGCCTCCTTACTGTAGAATTACATGTGATGATATTTACCTGATAATTTTGATGTAAGATTCGTCAATTGTAACTTGAAAAAGTTTTTATGTCGACAATAATTTGTAATTAAACTTCCTTTTCGTATTTCAGACCAAGAGATAGAAGAATTGGTGAGAAATTTATGTTACTGCTTTGTTGTTGTGTTTTCTTCCTTTTAAACCAAATTGTGCATTGGCCACATATACATTTAAGTTACAATCTTCAGTCCCTTGAAATAAGCTTAATTTGGCATCGGATCCCACATAAACTGATGGACTTAATATACAACCTTAAATCCCTAGGAAATATCTTAATGTTGCATCTGACTTAATATACACTAATAGGCAATTCTCACTCTGACATGCTATATCTGGTTAAAACCAGTTTCAGCAGATCTTGAAGACACCAACAAAGCCCACACCACCACCACCGGTTAAACAACCACCTCCGCTTGACAGCAAACCACCTGCCAAAGTCGACCAATTTATAGACGCAATTAATTCGGACCCTTCTACAGATGTCTTTGTGTATGATCCGGTATGTTCTCTCTATCTCAAAGTTACATTATTTTATTTTCGAGTAAGTGCTTTGACATGCATGTTAGTGCATCTTACGAACAAATTTATATTGCAGGTTCAACAATCTTTTTTTTATAAAACTAAGCCTTTTGTATAGATATTTGTACAAAATATACTTTTATTCTGGTAAATAGAAACAACAATAAAACAAAGTTTTTTTTAGGATGACAAAAATTATGAGGCGGTTCGGAATAGCAATCCAAATAATCTTCGCTCTTTAAATAAGGTAAATTTTTTTATGCTATTATAGCATTAGCCCACATGCATTTTGTATTGCATGAGCTTCATTCATAGTTTTAATCAGCCGGTGCTTTTTACAGTCTATACTATTTAAAATTTATATTACATCTATAAAATATATATCATTATATATAAGTAACTAATTGACTAATTGTAACACTTACACTGCATCATCTTTGTCGAAAAATCCTCCTCAATTACTGTATCAACCTAATTATTGTTTTACACACAACTCTCCAGACAGAGGAGAACACTCCTGCGTCTTTGGCTAAAGAAAGAGAGGAGATTCGAAAACAAATCTTAAGCGATCTGCTCGCTGGAAATATTTTGCCGGCTTCGGAGGTCAACAACCTTCGAAAAATTGATTTCGACAAGCTAAGGAATCAAAGAGATATGCCGCCAAGGGATCCAGCTATGTTTAGAGATCCTCCGGGTTTCATGGGAAGTGCTCCCTTCCCGAGAGACCACTGGCATCCGAGGAACTTTGGTCCTCCGATGGGTGGAATGCATCCCAGAATGATGAGAGGACCTCCAGGAGAATTTGGTCCTCCTCGTGGGCCTGAATTTGGTCCACAGTGGTGGCCTCGGGGTGGGCCTTGGATGGTCCCCCCTAGAGAACTAAGTCCACGTAGAGGCCCCCCTAGGCAACTGAGTCCTCGAAGAGGTCCTCCTAGGGAATTCAGTCCACTAAGGCGTCCACCCAGAGAATTCAGTCCAAGTAGGGATCCCCGTAGAGAACTAAGTCCACAAAGGGAACCAACTAGAGAGCTTAGTTCAAAGAGAAGTTATTCTAGAGAACGCAGTCCACGAAGAGAACCACATAGAGAACACAGCCAACGACGTGGGTACTCTAGAGAACACAGTCTCCAAAGTGGCTACTCAAGGGATCCCAGTCCAAGAAGAGAAGTTTCTAGAGATCACAGTTCACGAAGTAAATACTCGAGAGAACGCAGTCCACGAAATGGGTACTCTAGAGAACGCAGTCCTAGAGACCCTCCCATAGAGCACAGTTCACGACGTGGTTACTCAAGAGAGCCCAGTCCACGAAGAGAAGTCCCCAGAGATCACAGTTTACGAAGTAGATACTCGAGAGAACGCAGTCCACGAAATGGGTACTGTAGAGAACGCAGTCCACGAAAGAGGCACTCAAGGGACTCAAGTCTTAAGAGAGACTGGGGGTCTCGACGAAGTACAAGCCCGAGAAGATTAAAGGAGAGTTCCAGAAAAAGAGATCAACGAAGTTTGAGTCCTCTTCCAAGAAAGCGAAGATATTCCAGAGACAGAAGTCCAAAAAGAAGAGGATCTCCATTAGAATCAAGGAAACACTCAAAAGAGAGAAGTCCGAGAAGGGATAGGAGATCCAGGAGTCCTTATCGACACACAAGGCCACGTACCAGGGAGCGAAGTCCTCTGAAAGAATATCGAAGCCAGAGGAGATCAAGAGAAAGAAGTCCTTGGAAAAATCTATATCGCTCTATGGAGAAAAGTAAAGACAAGTTGGCTACAAAAGCCAAGAGTCCCCAACAGAAGAAAAAAGTCCCTACCCCTGTAAAAGATAAAACACCTATCAAGGAAAAAAGTCTTCCCAAAGTGAAAATTTTACCTAAAAATACTGTGCAAACCAAAGATAAGCAACTGAAGAAAGATCCTGTGAATACAGAAGTAAAAAAAGAAAAGAAAACGAAGAAGAAAAAGTCAATGGAAACTTCCGGTTTCATGGGACCTATGGGTCCAATGGGTCCATTTGCCCCGCCTATGGGCGCAATGCCCATGGGCCCTGGGATGATGATGGGACCACATGGCCCAATGAGACCACATGGCCCAATGGGTCCTCGTGGACCAATGGGACCCATGAACATGCAAGGTCCAACGGGTCCTTTTGGACCTGGACCACCAAACATGAATATGAGACCCATGGGTCCAATGATGGCTCCTGGGATGCCAGGAATGGGACCAACTAGGCCAGGTAATTCAGTTTTCATTAACATATTTACAATCCAACTAACCCAGGCATGGGCAACATATGTCCCGCGGGCCGGATCCGGCCCGTGAAGGGATTTTGACCGGCCCGCTGACTGTATCTAACCATACCATGTAATAAAAATATTTAATACTATTCATGTAATAATTCGTCCCACCAAGAAATTCATTTTCCCACATCTGGCCCGCGTACTAGAGAGGTAACTCACCCCTGAATTAACCCATTTATCCAGCCATGATGATGAGTATCTATGTTCGTGCTTATAATATACCAGACAAAGCAACAACAGAGGACATACGTGAATATTTTGCACCAATTTTGCCAGCAAAGATTGCCCAGGTAAAAACGAGTGGTTTGTCACTTTTATGCCAGTGTCGTAAATTCGATTTGTTTTGTTACAAACATTGTATAATGCTGTATTACCTTAAAGTAACCTTTATGTAAGATGCAATGAAAAGTTGTTTGTGGTTTTAATTTTAGAAGATTCAAAAAATAGTTTGCTATATTAACTAAGGTAATGTTAGGTAAGCTTTTGGCATATGTTTATATCAAACCTTGTTTTCTAACAACATTACTTTACTGATTTAATTAAATGTCCGCATAATTGCATGATATAAGTATTTTGTGTTCATCCACTGGAAAGGTAATTTATGACGAATGATAGTTTTACATTGTTTTTCTGCATTAGTTTTGGAATCATTCTTTAACAGTCACTTTTATTCCAGAACATCGGTTACAATATTTACGACATCGATTTCTACAACCCGGCTGATGCAAGGAATGCTCTCCAAAAGAGTGGAATGATGATCAGGAAGAATGTCGTCCAACTCCAGTTGCTGCCGGGTCCTCCAGTCCCTCTGCCTCCTCGTCCTTTCAAGAGAAAGAAGAAGAGGTCTATTTCATCCGATAATCAAAATGAAGACTTAACCCCTCGTGAAAATGAAACCGCTGAAGGTAAGTAATCTATTTATCAGAAACCCATTTAAGGGTATAAGCACAAGCCGGATTTACAATAAATAATGCCAACTTGTTGCACTTTTTGTTTTAAAAGGGCTAAAAACATGTATTTTGGTTGGAAGATACCAGTGTGGACTTTCATCAAAACCTTTAGAGTGAAGTTTATTTAGCTAAACTTACATCAATGTTATTTTGTTTTAGAGCCGGTTCCTGAAATTGAACAAGAAGAAGAAAAGGAAAAAATACATGTATGTCATTTCATTGTTTTAATTTTAAAACTGCTTTGTGTATATAAGTACCATTATCACTAAGTTATCTCCCCACTGGCTTGCCTTGATTAAACAATTTTTTTTAGGTTGAACCATTCCCAGAAGACGATCCATTTAAATACAGACTCCCGCCATTCAATCCTGATGAGCCAGCTGGGCAGTGTGCAATTGAACCTATGGAGGTATGTGTGTCCTCCTTTGAAATAGATTGACCAAAAACTTATGTTTCAAGTTACATCAATTATATAGCTGTGTTTTAAACAACTACTGTTGTTCCCTGTTGGATAGAATAGATAAACATATGATATTCCTGTTTATTCCCGTGAATGGGAAACCAGGGGTTTATCACATGGGCAATCGTCAGATTACCTTGTCCCAATTGCAATTTGTTATGTACGATTGAGACATTCCTTCAATTTAGTAGAACCCAATAATCTGCTGGGTTCAGGCAATGTGCCTTGTCCATGGACACAGCTGACTAGCTAGCGACCAGTTTCGTACCTGCAACCCTTTGGTTAAAAAGCGACGAAATCCACCAAACTAACTGGTAGGTAACTTTTTTTCCCTTTTTGATGTAAACTAAATGTAGAAAGATCATATTTAAATAAACTGCGGAAACCTTCAAGGTAATGACATATTTTAATGTTCTAGTTAATTGTTTTTTTCTCGTGTCCAAGGGTTTCTACTGTCAGTTATGCCGGAAATTCTACCGGTCCAAAAGCGCTGCTTACTCCAGTCATTGCAAGTCGAAGGGCCATTATGATAATGTGAAAATTCAACTTGAGAAAATGAAGGCATTGCGGTCGGAAAATGAAAACAACAGGTGTGGAATACAGAAATTATGGGTTTATGGTACTTGATTTTGTTTAAAAACAACAAAGCCAATATTATTGAACAAATCTGTTAAAGTTGTGTCAAAAGATGGCAACAGTTATGCAGCTAAAACGTATGCAAATCATATTGGTGTGGTAGTTTTCGATCAAATGTATTTGAAATGTAGTTAAAAATATTGGCCAAAGCAAAGATGACTCGGTTGTAATGATTATCTTTTTCCAGATCCTCTTCTGACATTGACAAGCATGATGTCACGGATTTTAAAAGAGAAAGTTCCGTTGGTAAAAAGAGGAAAAAAGATTAGTTCTACAGCAGGATTTTAATGTCATGGACAGTGTGTTTTCGGGCCGAAGATACAAGAGGAAAACAAAAATGCAAACACTCTCCCATTATTGCTGTTATGAAAAGTGTCACTTTTTCGTGCAGATTTCTAAATTTGAGAATCTGTTTTCGAAGTGGTACACATTTTAAATAAATTTAAAAACGAGAAAATATAGAAGATCGTTCTTTGATTTCCCACAAAGATTTTACTACCGTGTAAACACAATATCTGGGAGTTATTGATTAACAAGATGATAAACGACCTTCTAATTTTATATTGTTTTTTCCTAAGGTTGGTTTAGACATGACATTGGCCTCCACTCAGCCGGCCAGATGTGGGAAAATAAAGTTCTGGGGGGCCGGATTATTACATGAATAGTATTTAATATCTAACTACAGGGTATGGTTAGATACAGTCTGTGGGCCAGTCAAAATCCCTTCACCGTGCTTCCCCATTCCTGGCCTAGGGTGTATTATAAGGCTGTTGTAAATATCTAATCATACTACGTCGGCACATATTTCATATCAGTTATGTATTTATCCAACCAGATATAACAAGGCCGAATTGGGTTTTACAGAGAATTTATTGGCCAAGCAAAGCAAATATTCACAGTGAAACTATTGGAAATGAACACAGTGAAAATTACATGGAAGGCTAAAACTAAAAAAACACTTAATTTGTTTTAAAACCAGCAGCTGTTTCGAAACAAAAATCATGTTCGATTAAAATATCACAGGGGAATATATTGAAATAGGCTTTAAAAGCATAATAAACACAAAATGCCGTTTGCAGAAGGAATATGGTGGGCGAACAGAGATTGCAAAGAAATTAGATTGTTTGTCGCAAGGCATGTAGGGGAAGGAGTGAAAAGCATAATTATTTAAATTAAGGAATGTTATTACTGTAAAACAAACAATTACCACCTAAACGGAATGTAAAAAATGTAATAAAAGATTTCATTCTAGATAATTACTGCTATTCTAAAAAGATGTTCTAAAATAATTAAACTTAAACACAGATATTGCTACAAAAGAGTAATACATATTATTGGTGACAAATATATTCGGTCCAACAACAGGGAATTAAACTTGTTTTGTAAAAACGTCATTTAAGGCAGACTTGCAAATCACCACCATCTAAACCTTAATTCATACAATTGGTCGTTTGCAAACAAATTGATCCACGACCTCCTGGTCGCAAACGCCAATACATTGGCTGTCTATATCATAACCTTTGTGCGAAAGGTCGTGCTTTATACAGTCCAGCAAGTCATACACGCCAGGCCCGACGTTCCACGGCCCAAAGGTGACATGCACGTCGCACCTAACCATGGAAAATCAATTCTTAATTGGGGTATTTCTTATCTACTTTCAACGGCTAAATTATACATGAAGTAGAATAATATGAACTATCCGCCATTACTATTATTTATAGTTGGAAAAAATGCCTCGTTCCGGGAGTTTCTTACTGTTAATATTTGAATAATTTCAGCATGATGTTTTGATAGTAATAACTTACCACACACTTCTTTTTTTGCTGACTTTTAATTATACCACCGGGTTTAAGTCTGTATTTTTACTTGAATAATTCCATTCCTATTTTTACACTAATAATTCCAGTGTTAAAACGTTTAAGTAAGATAACAGATGAAGTTGTATATATTAAAATAAGAGGATACAAGCAATTAAGAATTACCTGTGAGATTGTCTGTATTTGAATGGGTTCCATTCACCAGGCATCAAAGGTGGGATTGAATTCTCATAAGAATTTGAAGAACCTTCTTCTTTGTAAATGCAAACTCGCAATCTTGAGACACGGTCTGGATGCACAGCAGCTACCTGCTGAGCTTTCTCAAGTAGAATGTTCAGGTTTTCCTCATAATGAGGAACCTGTGAATGTAAAACCACAACAGCTTATCTTTTCGGGGCTTTTCGTTTCATGAAATCAATAATTTTAAACCTCGGCTTTCTATACATTATAAAATGGTATTTGGAAGTTGCAAAACTTTGTCGTAATATTAGAATTAAAAATTTTAATAAGAAACACAATACAGCATTGCTTAACCTCACATTACCAGTGTGGAACATTTTCATAATTTAACAACTGTAGTTTTGCTGGTTTATATTGTCATTTTTTTCTTAAATACAATGTAATAAGGCAGCAAAAAAACTAATATATTTCAAGCATATATCAAGGCTGTAGTGTTTTTTATTAGATTCTTAAATCATTACATGCTTAGAAAGTTTATGGATGGGAAAGTGCAGAGTGTATTATAACACGAACAAACAGTTTCAATGCCCATGCCTGTCTTGACTTACATGGCTCAGAAAATTTTGTCGAAATTTTTCCCCTGCGATTGGTTTCATAAGCTCAAGGGCTTCAATCAAGGGTTGGATGTTGTAGAACTGTGCTTCATGGTAGACTTTAGCGCAATCGGTTAATGGGGGAAGCTCAGACTGGCGAAGAAAATTCAGTACATAGTGGAACATGGTACCATCCCGATCAATAAAATACCTTCAATAAATAGATTTAGCTCTATTACTGTGCCAGATGCATTTTGTAACATTTAATGTACCATTAAACTGTTTAGCCTATGGAAGCATTAAATACAAAGACTTTAAAACACGATACTACCTTTAATAAGAGCAGTGTAAGAAAGATGCAACATATAGTTTAATATATTTACATTTAAAGCTGTTAACTTAAAATAGCTCTGGGAGATATTTATCCAAAATGTATATATATAATATTCGGATGATATATCTATTTATATATGCAACATATAGTTATATATATTTAAATATGTATTTTTGGTTTAAAAGTGTTACTAGAGACCATTTAGAAAACACCAATCTAAAATTCCAATATGGTATGATATACAACTAAAATTTTAATTGCATCTTAATATGAGATGACTTTACAACCAGTACCTTCCATTTTTATCCATTGCAACACTATGCCTTCCACTAAACATAGCAGAGAGCATTGAAACTGGGCATTTTTGCAGGGTTGATAGTGTAGTAGTGAAACTATATCCCCCGACATTCAATTCAACAATTTCAGGCAGGTTTTGCTGCAACACAAATTTATTTACAGTGTAATATTTGCATTAAAAAAATTCACTTTGTCACTGGAATCTAGAATAGCATAAAACTTGAGTATTGAAAAGTGCCGGTATGGTCCTATTACCACAATCAGGGTTTAAAAGTTTTTTTTATGATAACCAATAAGTAGGATAGGTATTTCTTGTTTACCCCATGAATGGTAAAACTAAGGGGGTAAACAAACGGACAACCAGCAGATCACCTCACACCCACCATCGGGTTACCGGAGTTATTGCAGTGTGCTGTGTATGATTGATACATTTTTTAAATTCATTAGATCCCATTAATCCACTGGGTTCAGGTAATGTTCGTTATGTGCCATGCCAAAGACACACCCGACTAGCTGGTACCTCCAAATACTACAGGACCGCTTGAATCGCATGAAGTGCTTGAATTGCTTGGATCGCTTACTATACTTAGTAATTACAAAAGCCATGATATTAATATTAGGGTTGGGGTTAAAGTTAGTTCTAGGGGTTGAGATTAGTCTTTGGAACAGGGTTAAAATTAGTCTTTCCATCAGCAATCTAAGTGATTTCCAGCGCAATCCAAGCGGTCCTGTAGTATTTAGAGGTACCCCCGACCCCGTATGGAAAGTACGTCAATTTTCGAC
Source organism: Ciona savignyi (assembly GCA_000149265.1). Classification (NCBI taxonomy): domain Eukaryota; kingdom Metazoa; phylum Chordata; class Ascidiacea; order Phlebobranchia; family Cionidae; genus Ciona; species Ciona savignyi. The sequence continues at coordinate 340,603 of CH003041.1, forward strand.
GAGATCGTCGAGTGTGCACGCGATCTCAAATATTTAAGTGTGCAGTGTGCAAACGTCCAAGAATGCACACTTCCAAGATGTGCACACTATCAAGTATTTTCATTATCTGTTTTACCATTACTGTTTTAAAAAAATATCCTTTAAAAAAAACATATTATTCTATCCTCAATTTTTCGTGTCCGTCAGCTAACGTATCTATCTACGTAACAAAAACGTTGCTGACAGTAAATTACCCGAGGTTTAGAGGTAGGTTTACAGGTTTGTTGGAAATTATACGATGTTTATGTTTAAACATCGCTAGCTTGCGAGCGTGTGTGAAATTACCCAAGTGTGCAAAGACGCGGGGTAAAAAAAAAACTCGAGTGTGCAGCTGCCGTACTTTCCATACTGGCCCCCGACTAGCTAGCGATCAGTTTCGTACCTGCAACCCTGGCCTATTTTTTAATAATAAAATTAAATCCTACCGCGTTACAATTTTGACTTTCCGATAAATCCATCACATTGACGACTTTAACATGGTTTGAAATGTTCATATTGATCGTCTGTTGAACCCACAATCTTTAATCCAAACGTCCACATATAACAGGATTTGAAGGTAGGTAGGCGATCCTTTCTGTCAGTGAACATTTAAAATGTCCCAGAGACAAAAACTGATACTCTAATTTCTGTACGAGTTAAAAAGTTATTTTTTTATTGATACTCTAATTTCTGTAATGATCAATTTAACTGGACAATTCTATTAATTTAGAATTTGTTTATTAATTCTAGGTAATTTTCTCAAAATATCCTATATACAAATACCGCATATATTCGCCGAAATATACCGACATAATTTAAAAGCTAAATAAATACTTAAACCATGAGATTTCGATCAGCTGCTGCAAAATTTTCGCATTTCTTACACACCTAAACCTTTAATATAACATCACTAATCTAGGGTGTGTAGCATTACTAATCTAGGGTATGTAAATACCTGTAACAAATTAGCAATGGCTCTCTAAACTCCATAAACAATCTTGTCGTAATACATTTTATTGCGACTCACTCACTCACGTACTAAAAATGACGTCATGTTTGTTTGGCCACAGACCACTCGTGCGTGCAAATTTGCCACATAGAAACCACTTCCTTTGGCGCTTTGATGCTATATTTTTATGCATTGTACGGTCGTCTGGTAGAGTGGTAAACGCGACCGGTCCATATACCAAATTATACATACACATTTGGTTTTAGCAACTAGCTCATGGTTTCGAAACTGACGCTGGTAAAAAATTATACATCAGGCCGGATTCACAAATACTAGCGAGCCATTGCAAAGTTTATCCACTGGCATTTGGGCGTATTCTCGGTCCATCGATTAAAAGTTTGAGTTGCTAACATTTTGTAACATTGAAATTGTTACGACATGGTTGCACTATATGCACTCTGTTATACTAGCAAATATTTAGACAGGATACTCACAAAAAAGGCCCGTGGCGTTTATATTACCGTATTGTAGAGAATGCCGTGTTCGCAACCCGGGGTAAAAAAAAGTTGACCATAGTCTTTAACAAAGATACTGCACTACATTTTACATCTAAAAATTCTATATGAAATTGTAGCCTACATTTTTAGTGATGATTTCCCGAAACTCCATGATACGACTAAGTAATTTCAATTACAGCCAGGTTTTTTGAACTGTCAGCTGACATAAAGCCCAATCGAAACCACGCTACATTGCTAGTTTGTTCATTTCTTGGGCAATCATGTAAAAAGTAACCAACGCAATTAAAACTTAAGCCTGTTGGTTTAACGATAGAACCACCTTCGAGGATAAGCATGAATGTCCTATATTTTTACATAAGTATTCTTGAAATGGTCGGTATGTGTCGCTACAGAGCAAATTTGTTCGACTGGTTTCGAAAACTGCTAATATTGTCGTGTAGCCAAAGGGGTAAGGCGACCGATGCATAAACCAACTATAGAAATATCGGTCTTAGGTGCAACCCCATCATATATTCGAACCTTAGTCTTGTAAAAAATACTGCACTGTCCGGTTGTGTGCCCGAGCGGTTAAAGCGATCGATACACATAATAATTCTATACAAAAAACGGTCTTGGGAACAAGCTCATCGTAGTTCGAACCTTAGCCTGATAAACAATGCTAAATAGTTCAATAACTTAGTGGTAACGTCATATCATTATAAATGACTAAAACAATCCGAAGGCACGTCCATGAGATAATATACATAGTCGTTAGAAAAGTGTCCCCAGTGTCATAATTACAGTGTGTTAATTCGATAATATTTCAATGTTGCCTTTTGTTCACTTTCCAATGCTTATTCCGCCCATTAGTTCATTAAATATACTTTCCAAAGACAATCTTTAACATAAAAAAGTAGTGAACCCGAGGATTAAACCCAAACGTGTCTAAGATGATCACCAACTTTGTCGTAATCAAACGCTTTCCATTAATGTATTCGTATACCGACGTCATATTTTGATGGCCTTCTTTTATCTGACGTATTGAGTATACGGGACCAGATATGCATTCTATTGTTATAGCTTAGTGATCGATCAGCGTCACGATATCGAATCATTATAACGAGCGATTCAAATCCTCTGTCACGTTTTATGATAGGCAACCTCCCTACAGTTCACCGTCCCTATTAATTCCTTTAATAAAAGTTACGATTATAGCTATTTAATACCCTTCATTATTACTCGTTACACTTTATAGGAGTAAGTGCCATAAAAGCCCACAATAAAGCAGGCTATTGACGTATGTTGTACCATTTACTTATAGCCTATATGATTAACACTACGGGAGTATGCACGTTTGTACATGTATCAATTACTTCGCAACTTATCATTTATGCGCCGTAGATAAAATAAAGACTGTACCCTCGAGTTTATTTTCAATTTTAAAAACGGTTATTTTAAATACAATGAAGTATTTTTTAACTTGAGATGGAATGGAAAATAACCACCTATGTAAAATATTTTTCCCGAATTTTTCACATGGGCATTTGCTGCAGACTGCAGTATGGTTTCGAGTAAGCTATTCGACGTTAAAAAGGCGTATTTTGGACACACACCTTTCAAGTGTGTGATGCTCCCGACACAAAAGACCCATAAACATCTGTCCAGAGTTGAAGTTCTAAATTTAGCACGCCGGTGTTTATCAATAACAGAGCAAGCACGAATAGCGACGCCAGAACTTTATTATAATTTCCCGTTTATTAAGATGAATAAATACGGGCTTAAATGCGCTATGGAGCGATTCAATATAATTAGCAAAATCACACTTCTTGCGCAACAGGTGGCCCAACGCTACAGGTAGGCAAAACTAACCGAATACACCTCACGCTATTGCCTCATTCACAAACGCTCTCCTTTTAAATTTACTTCATTGATTTTGTTTCACGTTTTCCGGGCGTGACGATTAACACGGATAAAGCGGCACGGGACCTTGACGACAGACGCGTTAATTAAATCACACCTTGTCCTGTAACGGTGGTGGGGGCGATCTTATAACGGGCGGAAATATGGCTTTATGCGGAAATAACGAATTTTATACGAATCCGTATCCAATTTCAAATGCGTTAAGTTCAAAATCACCTAAGTGCGAAAATATGGTTTAATTACTTATCCGCCAGATCGGCATTACAGTTTACGGAGGGTCATTAGTTTAAGCTAGTTGGTGACTTAACTTTTACATTCCTTTTATCGGCATTTTACTATTAGCAGGGTGAGTGTGTATGCAAAGACAAAAGAACTTAGAGTTGATTTATTTACAATCGATAATTTGCAATGTTCAAGTTACAATTGTTTATTTCTTTTGTTCCCATTTGCAAGAATATGGTAACTCATATTGCAAGCCGTGTTCATGGACACCAGGTGATTGAAGCGGTCATGATATAGAGAACATGATGGGAGGTTAAACTGTGGTGTGTAATGAGTAATATGTACTGTATGTTTACTAAATGTAAGTGTGGCATGATATAGATTTATATTTAAAAATCGTAAACTCCAATTTGAGCGTCTCCTATAATAAATAGCGAATATAAAGAAAAGGTTAAAAAATAGAACGCCACCCTCTAATTGAACGCCACCTTAATGGAATGGTAATCTAATAGAAATTAAACTTGATTTCCACAAGTGAAAGCAGTAACTGTGTTACGTTTGATGTGTTTTCTTGTTCGTTCAGATGTTAACTGCTGTGTTGGGTGTTTTTTTCTTTTTCTTAATTAATTTTTCCCAAAAATTTTGACCAGCTGGTCGAAAAAATGAGCACCACCACCTAATTGAACACCACGTTTAATAAAACCCCACTGTAGGGAAAGAGTGCCAGCATTAACAATAATACTTTAGAATGAATAACACTCAAGGACCACTACTTCCCGCCTTTTCCTTCTAGCGCATTCGTGACCGTAAACTTTACGAAAGCGCGCATGTTTAATAGTATTCGCGTGCGAGCATTTAAGCCCCTGTAATTCAAAATTTCGAATTCAAAATCTCTACTTTCGCCCTCCGCGTTTGACTCGGCGAAAACTCGTGTCATTATCTCTACTATTGTTAGCTTGCGTGCGATCGGTCGGCATAACGCAGGTGGGGGATTTAAGTTTAAAATAAACGTCTGTAATAAACAGTCTATATATACATAACGGCCTTAAAAGTAGGATGCGTTTGGACTAGTTTCAGCTATTTTATTTGACGAAATATTTTGTATTTTCTATGATAAGTAACCGATCGTCCTGGAAAATAAGCATTACCGGGGAAGTTGTAGCATTTTTGTGACATTTCTTTTCCATTATTTAAAAATGTTAACCATAGTAGGTTACAACAAAACATGTGCTATGGGGTTCCTTCAGTAGATTTTAAGCTTCAAATGGTAGGAAGTGAACGAAAAACATGTTTTCCATTAGCATTTGTCATATTGTAGAGATTCGATTACTTTCGGTTTTGCACATGTGATTGGCGTGATGCGCGCGCTAACGACACTTATTCAATTTGAACCCATTACCAAAGTACGACCATTTATCACGAGCCTTAACTCTGCAGCGAAGCAGTAAATCTATTAAAGCGATGATATAGCCTAAATTTAAAAAATACCGAAGCTGAAAGAAATGTCTAGATTTATAGACAATTCGACCTAGGTCCATCAGAAGTACAATAAAAATATTCTGTATGCAAAAATAAATGTAGATGTTCGTGAACCTGATTGTGGATATACCTTGTAATTGTTGACCGCGCTATAACTATAGCATTGCGATAGCTCTTCCAAATAATACACACACAACTGCCAGTCTTCCCATTCGTCCAAGCAAGTTCGTTAAACAATCCTATGCGTTGACAATAGCACAGCTGAAATTTTTTTGTGTATTAAACACACTGATTATGTTTTTTAGCAGTTTGGCCACACACGAGTTTTGTTCCGGTAATAAAAGGGATAAACCAGCAAATTTATTATCAATTTTCCCACAGTAGAAAATATTAATATTATGATGTTATTTTTCTCACCACAGAAAAAAATTGTCACTACTTTTTCATATAACACAGATTAAATCTAATTAAAATTGTAAATTGTAACATAAGTTTTGTGTCAAAAGGGACCGTAAAGATAAGTAATATAAAACACAAATAAAAAAACAATTTCATCAATTAGATTTAACACTCGTATTTTTAAAATTGGGCTTGAACAATGTATGTTAAGAAAACTAATTTAATTTAAGTAATATTTTCTATATTAGGTTTCACATTTTTAATCCTAGTTTAAAAATTTAGGCATCACTAGACTTATTCAATATTGCAGACCGCTTTTTTATCACAATTACAAACATAACCCGTGAATTTGAAATGCGCAACAAGGAACACTTGTCATTTTACCTCACGTCCATCGTGGGGTAACCATAGCTATAGCAATGTTTTGCCTATAATTGAGACGCTTTTGTTTTCAATTTTGGTCGTTGGATCTTAATTATCCACTGGGTTAGTGCAATGCCCACTAAATACACTTATTGCCCAAAGACACCGACTAGCTAGCGCCAAGTATCTAACAAGCAACCCCTGGGCTGAAAGGCGACGCAATAAATAACAGAGCTTTTCGTTAGGATCTATTCTCAGAACTATAGGCTTGTGAACGTACGGTAGATAGAAAGAAACAAACACGCGTCTGCCGGGTAGTAAAAGTGTATGTGTGTGCGTAGACTCGACATCAGATACCATAAAGTTCATGTCCACAGTAATAAGACGAATGTGGATTGATATACGTTTCGCCATGTTGGAATAACTGATTATTCTCAAATCGGTCTCGGAAGATGAAATAGACTGTGCACATTTTTCACACCGTATGTATAATTTCGTTTGCAATTATTAGCTGTCAAAAGTCAATTATAAATTATTAAAGTCCCTAAACCGCTGGCGGGTATTGTAGGTCTTATTACAGGTCATACCAGTGCAAAATACATTGATTCCCATATACCACTGTACGTGCGGGAATTGCTTATTTCGCTAAGTGCCCTGTCAGAGTAAATTTCTCTTTGCGGCATCTCTTTGTTTTCCCGCGGTAATGATATGGTATTTACCACTTTATTGCGACGAAATAACCTAACACAATAGCGCGAATTATATTGCTATCATAATTCAAGACACCGAATGTTCTCTTAACAATAACTACACACCTTGTTGCAGTTATTGATGAATGCTTCCCGCCAACGGTTTGTATATTATTGGGTGTCTTCGGTTAAATGTGGAATAACCTTTTTCTTTCACTATCATTTTAAACCTGATTTCGTATACGCTTTTTCTAATCATTTTCTAAAATGTATTTTTTTCTTAATATAACAATGTAAAAACTCTATAACTATCGGGTTAATCGGTTACAGCTTTATTAAAAGCCCAGTTGAGGGAAGGGCTGCCATGTTTACACATTGCTGGAGTGTCAACATTGAATCAACAGTACAAATGATTGTGATATGTCCCCCACATGCATTAATATGGAATCAAGTATATACGTTTTACAAACTACAAAACAGACGTAAGGTATTTCGATTTGTGTAGATAATACAGACTTGAGCTGTATAACGCATGTTACCAGCACATAGAGAGCGTGATACAACATCTTGTTTGAGATAAGCTTTATGTGTTAATTATCAATTTGTATTAAAAATGCTAAACACGCAGATAACATTCCGATCTCCTACTGTGTAAATGACATAGGCGAGATTTCATGAACACAATGTTATAGAACCCTTACCATACAGTGTGGTACAAAGAATACGAGTTACGAGGCGAGTTTAAATAGCCTATGTACAATATGTGGTCGGATAAGGAATTTAAAAGGTTATGAATAATTAGTCTAGTACAGTATAAAGTGCATTGAACCGGTTTACTTTAACATGCTGTTTACATTTAGTATCTCCGATGGTATGAAGGTTTAATTCGATCTGTCTGCTAAAGAACGATGGGTCTTAAAGCATTGTGCAGTGAATTTGTCAATCGATATTTTATTGATCACTGACCCTAAAAGTTCGCGCAGTCGAAATTTCAATCAGTAGTTTGATTCATTTGAATTACTAATCGCCCAGTGACATTTTACATAGCCCTTCGGCCGGTTCCTCTGTCAAATAAATTCGTCAGGACGATTTATCATGCTCACCGGACGGAAGTCCTTTTGTGTCAAGGCAAACATACCGTAAAAAGCATTTTCCACGTACCTTTGCACAGTCAACGGTGGTTGCAATAAAAAGTTGGCAATAATACTGCCGTTACGTGATTTGCGATCGATAAAATCCGTTCGTCAACATGTGGTTATTACGTAAGCTGAAGATGTCAGCTTTAGTTTGCATAGGCTTAATATTCACACCCATGGGGATTAATCCCAAACCCACTAGGTCACGTTTAGCTTCATTTGTTGATTTGCGCCTATTGTCCATTTTCGCCCGGGAGTCATAAAGGAAAAGAATGTGTTCTAGATTGACATGTCGTGATTAAAACAAGTTGGGTTAGTTGTATGGAGCATCTGAGTGCAGTGTCCTTGTCCTTTCGGGTGTGAATCAATTCACGCGCTATAAACGCAACGGAAGTTGTATTAAAACAAGTTTAGCTTCGCTTTTGTTCAAATATGGCTGAACATTATTTGCGCAAGAAAAGCATAAAGTTCCTACAGGGCAGCAGTTCAATATGCAGCGATTAATGGCACGGAATTGTTAATTCGTGTTAATCGTCACGGGGTATTTTCCAACCACAAATACATACTAAACAGTTGATTTGCCAATTTGCACAGGAATATATCCTGTAATGAAGTTCAACAAACACAACCGCAATGTTATGACTTCTTCGACTAAAATTCGTCCCTGAGCTTTGTTTGTATTCGCGTTTGGCGTATTGTTTAAAATTATATTGGCAACCCAGCAGTCCGTACGAGGCCAAGGGACCGTTTAATTTAATCCAGCTCAAGTTTATGGCCCTGGCAGAGACCGTTGGCCTCGCCGTGGAATGTTAATACGCGTTATTGGAGATAGTCTCGTGGTCTGGCGCAGAACTGAGGCCAGGAAATTGGCATCACAGTACGTTGCTACTGGTGTCAGGATATCCCTATTAGACTGGATAAAGTTTAGGTTAACGACGGGCTATTAGAGAACTGCCGGACTGCTATTAGTACATTAAAAAGTATTAAGTTCTCTTCGACTATACTTGAAATATTCAGTTTACTGGTATGAGATATTACGTTTAATTACGCCTGCAGTGGGAAATCGCCAGTCATTTCCGCTGGTAATTTAGCAATTTCCTGGCAGAGTAAATCGTGCATTTTGCACATTTTAGGTTTTAACGTGCCGAAAATCAATTGATAACGGTTCAAAGCATCACCACCAATTCGACACGCGACCAGCATATGTCCAGATTACCTAATCCGATTATTCTTCGCCGCTAATTGCTCGTGTCTTTGTGGCCATTCGTTAACAATGTGTGCAACAGTTTAGAGTACATGCCGACAGATAATTCAATATCCAAAACCGGACGCGCCGACCGTCATTAAATCAGTATTGACCGCTTGTAATCAGCTTCTGTGGTCAATCAGTTAATTGCCTCCAGGTACGTTGCTTTATGTTTTTATTGGCGATCCTACGACCGATTAATTCGTTCGCTTACGTCAGACTACGTAAATATAGTCTTCCGACGTGCGAGATTGCGATGTTGTGGGTTTTACTGTTCATTTTATTACTTTGGTATGGTCGCCATAATTTAAAGGAAGTCAAACCGCGAAATTCCGACACTTTGCCCATCTCGGCCGACAAACGTATATCAGTCATAAACGCAACGCAAATTTCGCCGCTTTGAAGTGCAGTCTTTGTTTGATGTTCGGCGTTGTATCTTCGTAGGTGATCCAGCAGGATTACCGTCGACCCCCTGCCCTCGAATTTAATTTACTTCCACGTAAGCACAACACGGTGAACTTGCGTATGTTGTGCTCCCGCCGAGAGAAAGACTGTGTTTACCCAAGGAATTCCTCGCCTTGTGTAAGATAACACGAGCGATGGCCCGAGCACTGGCGTCGATGGGAAAATCAGAACCAACGGATCAAGACTATACAGACATAAACTCTCTCCCCACCAATCCGAACTTGAGAGCCGACAGAATAACAAAAGTCCAATTGTCCAATGGCCAAGCCGGCTCAAGTGCCCCTTAATCTGACTGTAATGTTATGATAATGTCACCGATTAGGGTGAAACGATCTTTTCAACGCGACCTATAAGTTTACCGTCGAGTATCTGTGGATTTAACAGTGCCTGTATAAACTGCTGTTTAAACTTCAGTTGCGTAGGTTCTGATCTGTTATTAATTTTCCATTTTTAAAGCAGAACATGCATTATATCGAAACCTTAGATTCGGGCTTTAACCTTTCGCATTGTTAAAATGCAAGGCAACACCGGAATTGAATAAATCGTTCCACGAAACATAACGCTAAGCCGATATGCATGGTATTTTCAAAGCGGTGTCACTTCAATTGTCCGTTATCGTAGGTTTAACGTGCGGTGAAGATGGACAGGTGATGTGGTTTGCCCAGGTGCTGCTTGCACAATAGGTTTGCCTTTTACGTGCATTCTGGCCACTTTGCATCATTTTCGACAAGTTTCGCGCGACTGGCCGCTAAATTGGGTAATTTTGTAGAATTATAACTCGGCAACCTTCACTTTACCGGGTTATTTTGGAACAAGTTCGCTAGCACTGCTATTATTACTGGGGTGTGCCGAGATATTTAATACAGATCTGAAATTGGCGAGCAAACAGGCTTCGTTGTGGAGACAACGACGTTAACATAATAATAACAAGGGTGCAGCGAGCTGGAAACTCTGCTTTTTCAAATAATCAATCTCCAAGGGCCACGGCTTATTGATGAATCACAGTTCCCGCAAGCTGCCAGCACAATCATTGACCACGTAGCTATCCAGTTGGAAAATGAATCTATAGAGCAAAATTGAGAAGCGAGAACTAACAATAAGGTTGCTGTTTTTCTTTATCGAGCACTCGGTGCGCAACGACGTCGACAACAAGGGAAAACATGAACGAAATAAGCTTTTAAACTACCGGTTTCGAACAGAAATATACCCGTCGCGTGCTGGCGGCGCAATATCTGACGGGAGAGAAAAAGGTTCAGGCGATATTACTCAGCGCAGGTGTTTTGTCTGCCGCACTCCGCTCGCATCGATCGTGGTGGAAGGTTCTCCCGATTAAGATATTCATCATGTAGGTTAGATTGCAGCTCATCGCCATTTTTTTTCGGTAAAAGTGGAAGCTTGAAATTATTACTTTTAGTAACTTGATGCCTACAAAAAGCTTCAGGTGTAAATTAAAGACCCTTTGTGCTTTGCACTCTGTGCCTTTGAGACGGGTTAATGGATTAGCAAGGAAACGAAAACAAATACCGTAGCGCCTGGCAGGACGAGAATCTGCGTAAATCGCACGAAATCTTAGTCGCTTGGTGCAGGGTAAACCTTGCACGTGCACCCGAGCGGAGAGACCCGACGAGCAGTGTGACGTAAATCAATTCTGACGTTTACGGAAAAGAAGCTTGAGGCTAAATCCCGAAAATCGAAACGCGGTTGTAGATTTGGCCACGGTCAGGCAGCAGCAGGCTTAATTTCGTAGGTGATGGAGTTATTGAGTACTACGTGCTAATACTCAGAGTGTTTTGGATTGGTTATGACCAATTATGGCATTTTAACCTCACTTTTTTCCGAGTACTCTAAAGTAACCTCTAAGTAGCCTGTCATTTAGGCCTGGAAAATACACAGCACGATTTAACAACTTTTATTAGGTTTATTTCGTAACGTTTTTCTTTGTCATAGAAAAAGAGTCGATATTCTATAAAAAGCCCTGGCGCTGAGCGAGCCATTGCCAGAGTGGAGTGACATGGTAGAAGCCGTGTAAGGTTTTATCGACGACATTTAACGATTTCTGAACGATCGATCTTCTCAATTTCAGGCAATAAATATTTTATAAGCAATAAGTTTAAGGCTGAATAAAAAAGCATGGGCGCCTTCAGCGAAAGCTCAATACCGAACACACGGGCCGCAGTTGCAACGACGAGAGATACGGAACGGTATTTTGGAAACAAACACCGGCCTAACCGAAAGCAGAAGATTGCTGGAAGGCGAAAGCTGATGGCTGAAAAGGAGAATGAGCCTGAACTGGCGGTGACGTCATTTAGCGATGTCGTCATGCGTGGAAATGCTGCGGAAAGCTGCGGTTCCGTCGAAAGACGCAACGATTGGCCTGCGTACGACTCGTCCGATTCGTCCGATGAAACGAACAACAACTGCTATTACGACATGAATTTAGCGCAGAAGTGTCACAAGATGCTATACCAACACGCCGGCAAATCGTACAGCAGCAAAGTGCTGCTCTTTCCCGAGGAAGAGTGGGCGCGAAACGCTTATGGAATTCAATGGGGCATAAAAATGAATCGGTAAGTTGAACTTTAAAACTATGCGACTTTTGTTTGTGATGGATTAGCACGTCTACTGGTTATAATGAAAAGTTGGTGTTTTCAATTTCGCAAGCACGGTAATTCTAAAAAACAGCGTTATACTTGTGTGATTACGTAGTTTAACAGTACCCACATTCTTCTTGACCTTTTATTTAATTTCAGGTGGTGGAAACGTTACTGTACGATCACCGAACATCGGGCGGGAGGCAGGCCTGCGGTTTCTGCACTCGGGAAAATCGTGCAGAACCGGGACGGCACGCTGACTATCCTGGGCCGTTTTAAGCGCAACAAGGACCCCGATTTCCGACTCCACCTATCCGGGCGCGTGACGAAGGACGACTTTGAGCGCGGTTACCTGATGACAGGCGCCCTGCAGCTCGGCGACCTCAAAGGCGAAGGCCGGCTCGAGATCACTCACTTTGCCGTTGTCCCGAGACACCAGCAGTCGATAATCAATTGAGGAATGAAACTTTGAAAGATTGACAGTCGAATCGCGTCAGCAACGGCGCGCAATACAGCGAAGGGAAGCATTGGAAAACACGAATTGAGCAATAAAGATTGCTCCCAACAACCGCCATTAAACTTTGAATTCAATTACGTAATCCTTTTCCGCGATTACGCCTTATGATTGATCCATGACGCAAGTTGATGACATTTTTCCAGCGATCGCTTTGTTTACGAGAAGCCGGCAGCACCGAAATCAAGAGAAAACTTCACAATGACATAGTTTCCAAAAATAGCGCGACCGACTACAGATCCCGTGCAATATACACAGCGCCCTTTGTTTCAGCGAACCACAAAAGAACTAATTCATTTCGGAGTTTGCGGCCGATATGAACCCGATTAAGTCGACACGCTGGATTAGCGTTTCGGGAAGTGGTGTCGAAAGGGAGATCTGTTTTTTCACCGCCAATCTGGATTAACAAGGGGTTGATACGGCCTTTGTTGCCGACACTATCGTTGGTTTTGATGATTTCTTATTCCGGAGCGCTGATGTACATGCCCCCAACCTTATCTTAGAGTCCAACGATCGGTCAACCTCGGCGACGACAGAACAATCAGGCTTGTTACGTCATGGCAGCACGTCACCGGATGCTGCGACATGTTGGTCCCAGATAATCGACTATTATGATGTCACAGGGTCAGCTACGCCGTTGCTAAATACCTCATTTACGTCATTCAACAGTTCACCCTAACCAAGGTCGACACACACAAACTTCTAGTCTACTTCAAATGAGGCATAAAATTCCTAAACTCTTATCGTCTAGCTAAAGCTATTTATATTTTCCCCTTCCTACTATTTACGTCAACATTTAAATTTATTTTTTTATTACCAATTTCCCAATGGTAATAATTAATAACACTACAAACGATGAATTTTATTCCTTTTGATATACGGCGCTAATGAATAGTTATAATTTTTGAAAATGATTTAACATAGAAATAGTGGAAACCGTTCGACTCAGAATCATAGCTGATTCCTTGTAATAATGATTCGTTTATAGTTCCAGTTGCTGTATAATATAAAGTGTTACTGTGGTGTAATTGTTGTATTTGTATTTACTTTGATTAAGTAGATCTACAAAATCCGCTTTATACATTAAGACATCAGTATTTCTTGTGACAAATCTTTCAGTTGACCGCGTATTTGTAAAATCAAACCTGTTTATTCTATGATTTTAGTCCGGTTTCTATTACCGCTTTACAGCGGCGAAAAGTAATTAGTCCATTTTCCCTGACAATTTTGCGACCAAAGTTTCCATAGAAATTTAAAGCGTAGTACAGATATAATTATAAAAGAGTTTTACTTCCATATACCAAAAGGTGTAATTTTACGAATGTATCAGTCATTATGTTGTGTCAGTTTTGACAATTTAAAATACTTCGACCAGAACGATCAAAATGTAATAAATCTTACACATTGCAAGACATATTCGCTTTGCTTTGATTAACGTTTAGATTCATTCTGTTTTAAATATTATGACGACGTCTTTCTTTGCCAAGTTTCATTGTTGTTTCAAATAAACCACAAAAAGAGTTGAATGTTTCAAGTGTTTCTACTTTTACGAAGTCAAGTTTCTGTTTGAATTAAGCGATTTTTGGACTGAATATTTATTTCGATTTGGTGTACTAGTTTAATGCCTCGTTAAAAGGGTACATGTTGAAAGGGGCGTTGCAAAGCAAACAGGAAAGTTAACCCGTTGCCGCTTAGAGGAGTGCCTTTCCGGGATGCTATGGAAACCTCATTTCTATCTTACATGCCTCGCATAGTCTACGTTGAACAATAGGCTTTCCGACAAGCGAAAATTGTCAGCTCTATTTTGGGGGCTCTTAATAGAAACCGTAACCCTGTTTTTTTCGCCCCGAATGACAGGTTTGCCCGAAAATAACATTTTAAGGCTTAGCGTCACGCGATTTGTTCAAAACTTACAGAAATGGAAACAATTTAAAATACACCTTTCTAAATTTACAATATGTTGACATATGTAGGGGAGTTGCCATAGACTATCCCCCTTATATATACATATCCGAGAATAAAAAACGTTACTTAGCGGGTGATGTAGAGTTAAATGCAGTATTCCCATTTTAGTTTTGCAGGAATATATGACGCAATCCAACTTTCATAAAAAAAAATATCGATTTTTTAGCGTTTAACATTTACTTAGCTATTCAACAACCGTAGCGAAAAAAGTGTTATTTTTGTAAATGATGATAGGTATTCTAAAATCCATTCGCAGTAAACGTCGATTTTACATTATGCGTAATGTGTCCAAAAATATTTGCAGATTCGATTTCTTTTCTCCTTGTCAGTATTATTGTTTATAGCTTTGACCTCAAAACAACCGTGACAGTTGTGAATCATCGGCGCTGTTGGGGAGTTCTTTCTGTCTCGTCTGCCAAGATAGGTGTCTTCAAAACCATGATGACTATTTTAGCGTAAAAAACTATGGGTCATCCTTTTTGCTATATGGGTCGTTGACAATAGTAAAGGTTTTGTATTTAATCGTTTTTTCGCATAGAACTGCCAGTCGGATGGTGGTGTGTTGGAGTTATGGTAAAGTTAATGACGGACTTTTCTCAAACCCAGTGGAATTTAACGTACTGGTGGAGGATATTGACATATATTTTAACACACTGACTATTTTAACACACTGACTATTTTAACACACTGACTATTTTAACACACTGACTATTTTAACACACTGACTATTTTAACACACTGACTATTTTAACACACTGACTATTTTAACACACTGATATAACAACCCGGCTATTTGCACTTGGTTTTCTGCAATATTTAATAACACGCCTCTCTGTGTTTTTAATAGGCCTAACCTGGAGACCAGTATGGATAGCTATATCTATTTATTTGTAAAAAAGCGGTTATACCATAGTATTAAACAGGTTTATATACTATGGTTATACTAATTAAAGTGCAACATAGAAAGAATAAATCACACGTGATTTAACGCGCACAGTAAACTAGACCATTTTAATAAAGGATGTGATAACGGGTATTCTTTTTTGTAATGTTTTATCTCCTTGATTAGTAAAATGTAAGGGAGCGGACACGGGTAAAAGTGTGTTGATATAATTAAGACGTAGTTTCAAAGTAAAATTTATTAATATTGCTGGGTTTATTTTTTTGTCGAAGGACACATCCGATTAGCTAAAAAACATTTTTTATAATTAAAAATCGGTGTATGAATCGGTTGCTTTAACCATTCAAACATACAGCCGTTAACCAATTCCTCTTTCCTTTTTTGTTAGGTTAGGAAAGTTACAGTGCACATAATAATCTGAGGCTAATGTTTGTATAACAATAGCTATATGAATCGGTTGCTTTAATTATTCAGCCACAGAAACGTTCGTATGTTTTAGAAGCTTTCGAATCGTCTGATTTCTTACTCTTTGTCCCCACCTTGCGACACATTACTAAATTTTGTATATTTGAGGGTTAAAAAAACGAAATATTGCTGTCAAATCACAATTAAGGAAATTAATACCACCTTAACCCCCATATTTCTGATTCTCTTTTAAATGACTCTCTTAAAAGTTGTCATAGAACCGTTACCGCAACAATTATTCGTTGTAGGCCTCTGTTGCAAAATTAGATCTATTATAGCCTATATATGGTAATTAATCATGTTTACTTCTCGGGTGAAAATGAACATTTTTAGGCTAAAAACAGATATTCGGAAGAATTTAAGGTTGCTGTATACATAGAGATACTAATATACACATATATATACTAATAGTGTATATTAGTATCTCTATGGCTGTATACACATTTTAGAATTCAATGTGCGCTACTTATAGAAACAACGTGTAATATAATAAATTATAAAGTTTTCTGTATTCTCGTAGGAGCAAGGTCGATATGTTCAAGAGGATTTATACTACCATATAAACTAAATTATTGCTAGGCTACCATATATACTATAGATGTGTAGGGTTTTGTGAAAGTTTATACTTCGTACCCATGTCTAGCACTTGATCAGTCCTGGCGATTCCCTCGCTGATATAAGGCTACTCCGAATTGGTGCCTCTAAATACTACAGGACCGCTTGGAGCGCTTGGATCGCTTGGATCAAATAGATTGCTATGAAAAGTAATTCTAACCCTGTCCCAAACACTAATCTCAACCCCAGAACTAACTTTAACCCCAACCCTAACATTATTATCTTGTCTTTCGTAATTACGAAGTATAATAAGCGATCCAAGCGCTCCAAGCGCTCCAAGCGCTCCAAGTGGTCTTGTAGTATGTCCGGCCGGTTGGTCTAACGGTTAAGTGCGTTGCCTTTCAATCGAAAGGTTGCAGGTGCGAAACTGATCGCTAGCTAGTCGGTTGTGTCCTTGGGAAAGGCACTTTACGGACATTGCCTGAACCCAGCGGATTAATGGGTTCTACCAAATTGAAGGAACGTGTCTATCATATATAACACACTGCAATATAGCTCCGGTAACCCGACGATGGGCGCGAGGTGATCTGACGATTGCCCGTGTGATAACCCCCTTGGTTTTCCCATTCACGGGGATAAGGATGAATATCCTATCCTATCCTATCCTAGTATTTAGAGGTACCGACTCCGAATGACTCCGACGCAACTCGCAACCAAACAACGTCTCGGAAGGTCCTTTTATTCTTGACTACTTGCGATCATGACAAGACACATAGATACTGATTAGTTATATGCGGACACGACAAAATATACAACAATAGAGGCCTCTGCCCAGATCGCCGAGCCCGAGGTTTCGTATGTAATTATTTTCCAAATTGTACACAGTACCCGCGGGTTAAAGTAGCTACGAAATCGACCTCTCGGGTATAAACAAATAAATAATCTGTTATAACCTTAAGGTCAAGTTCAGTTTATTTATTCATTGCTGTTCAGTGATTGGCTAATTTGTGTGGTTTAATTGACCTGTTTGATGTCAAGAAATACCGGGACATCGTCTCTTTCATGCAAGTCATTGTTCTCATCTGGAAAATCAAGTAACACAGATTCTGAATCGAAAAACCAAGCTGAAGAAGGTAATAATGCGTTTAAATTTTACAATTTATTTTTACAACTATAAACCACTGGTAATAAATTATTTTTACTCAAATGTTTTTGCAACATAATAATAATTCTGAAAGGTTTATGTTTTGTATAATTAGGTTTGGTTAAGTACCAGACGACTGTAAAATGTGGATTTTTGTTTGCAGACTAATCCAACGTCAGGTAAAATGCAGATTTTTTAAGATATTTGTTCATTGTCCACTAACAAACGATTTTGTGTACAAACAAATACCAATTCGACCGCAGACTGCTAAGTTTACACACGAAACTATTTCACTAGAAGATTGGTTATCAAGAAGTGCATTTTTAAAAGTGTGGTAGCCGAACATCTGTTACAACATGTCAATTTTCACTAAGTTTCAATTTTTTTTGAAAATGTGTTTATAAAAGTATTTGAATGTATCCGCTCTGTGATTGGGTGCCTCTAATTACTACAGAATCGCACCTAAAAGCGCCTAAATCGAGCATTTGAAACCCTAACTGTAACCTTAACTCCTACCCTTACCAAGCAACTAGATATACCGTCTGTGGTTTGGTCAGGCTTAATTTAAAGTTGCTTATATGCTTAAACAAGGATAGCAGTCATCAACGATTATCATTGATAAGTTGTTCATGAAACGATTTTCCCGCCAGCAATAATAAAAATGACGATAGCCGGTGATAAGCTAATTTTACTTAATTACTTCAACAGATTCGCACCATTCATTACATATTGCGTGCAAAGTTGCTGAAGTGAAAGAAGAGCTAGACAAAGGTTAGTTTTGTAATAGACTTACATTTCAGATAGGTTAACTCTTTGGTAATGAATTTGTCTGTATCAGGTTTAATAGAAAACAGGTTTAATTCGTTTTTTTTTATATATAGTACGGTAAGTTCTGTATGGATGAGAAAGAATTCTTCAGATGTTATCTGATCATTACCCTAGGATCTTTGGCGTTGGTTCTTTGTGTTACAACTTCCATACATTTTTTTGAAAAGATGGTCCATTTTAATAGAAAAAAAACTGTTAATAAATGCAGGGTTTCCTTTTGGCAAAGTTTATTATGGAGTATCATTTATAGGAATGTAAAGTAGTATAAAGTAACCATTACTTTCTGTTGGTAATGTTAAATATATATTAATGCTTTAATTTTAAACAATCCGATATATATTATATACTTACTTTACAGAAAAACAAGCGAGACAAATAGAAGACTTGAAGCAACTTCTTGTAAAAATCGAAGAAGATAATTGGAAATACCAACCAGTTGACGAACTCTTGGGTTTAGCTTCTGTTTAAGAAAAATGTCCGCCGCTCCAGAACCCACAAGAAAAATGACCAAAGAAGAAATTCTGAAACAGCTTCCAGATGGTTTTGAGGACTTGAGTAAATTGTCGAAATTGATTGGCCCGCCTTCTTTAGAAGACTACACCCCAGTCCAAGTCCAGGAAAAAAAATCGTACGGCGGTAATTTTTTAAATCGGTGCAAAGAAAACCCTTTTGTGCCTTTGGGTCTCACTGCTACTGTTATGTTCTTGGCCAATGGATTAAGGCACATGCGCTTAGGCAACCGTAATCAGTCGCAAACTATGATGAGGGGACGTGTGCTTGCACAAGGTTTCACGATTATAGTTTTTACAGTTGGTGTTATTTATCAGACCGCTAAAAAGGAAGCAAAGTCAGAGTAATTTTTTAGGTGTGCCTGAACCAATATCAAAAACTGTTTAACTTTACTTCATTTGCTTCCCAATTAATAATTTCAGCCATGACCACTTTTTTTAAATGGATCTATCATATAACTAATACATGTTTTTGTTTATAAGGTTATATCTCCGATCGTTTAGCTTGTGTGTAGGCTACCATTACAGTGCATCTCTAGTCAGATAAAAATAATGCACTAACCGCCAGTTGTTTTTTCCTTCAATGCATGTATTATATTTTACAGGTATTTAATGGGTTAAATAAAAACAGGCATTTTTTAGGAAAAAATATACAAATTCTGAATTAGTACGAGTAACCCGGTCTTTTATTTAGTGATTTTAATAATAAATAAAGGGTAATATAAAATCATTTTTTTCTGTGCTATTTCTTAATGCCATGTGGTAGTAATAGTTCATCAGTGGTGAAAACTTTCTAATTAAAAAGTATTATATCCTAATTTTGACTAGCGGTAATTCGTGTTGTTTATGTTAAATGTGTTTAATTACGTCTTGTGTTTACAAATTTGACAGATTTAAAAATTGATAAGCAATGATTGATTTTATGGTAGAAAACAAAAATTGATTAGCAGTCTCATTTTTTTCTCAGCGATTGAGGAATTCACAGTACAGTTTGATACCCGTAAGGAAATGTTTTCTGTAATACGAATTTGGCACAATTTATGCATAAACCAAAATGTTGGGTGATAAATCCCCTAAGACGTTAAAAAAAATGGTATTTTTTCTAAAAATTAGATTCTTTTGAGGATAGAGCTAGAACAGATGCTCCAATTTTGATTAAGATTCCGCCTCTGTACCAATGAAAAAAAGAAAACAACATAAAAATAATGATTTGTTACTAAATAATGATAAGGATAGGATATTCATGTTTATCCCCGGTTAACACACGGGCAATCGTCAGATTATCCCGCGCCAATCGTCGAGTTAACGGGGCTACTGCAGTGTGTTGTATACTTGTATATGGATTTCACGTTTCTTCAATTTGGTAGAACCCATTAATTCGCTGGGTCCAGGCAATGTCTGTAAAGTGCCTACCGCCCCGCCATCTCTAACAAGCAGTCGTCATATCGGTTTAAAACTGATTTGTGAGATAACAGATATGTAAAAACAGATTTTTATGTACTAAACCCAGGGAAATTTTCCGAAGCTATGAAAAACTAAATCGGACTGTTTTGGGAATTTAGCTTCATTTCACTACGGCGCTTGCAAGGAGGCCTTAATTTAAAATATTTGTGGTGAAATATTGGTAAATCTAACACTATTATTATTTTTTAACTACACAAGAAGTTTGGTTTGATCGGGGATATATAAACAAGAGACTCTCTCTTGTTTATATATCTCCGGTTTGATAACTATAGGACCCACGCGTCATGCGTTTATGCTTGCAGAAACAAAACTATCGTCACCCTCATAACAAAACTGCCAAAGTCATTTTTTCCAGTTTTGAGATAATCACAAAAAACTTTGCCAGTTTTTTATCAATGACGATTCGGCCACGATTTATAGTGTGCAGAGTTGAGAATAGAAGCAAAATGCAAAACAATACTTTTTACTCGTTTGTATTATGACGTCATAGCTACATAGGACTTAGGCATAAATACGGGTGACTTAGGCAAAATAACACGAAGTAAGAAAAATAAGTTTTATTGTTAATTGGTTTTGTAACTTTTTAAGCTGGATTAGAATGAGGCAGACTATCAAAATAATGATGTGTACACAAGGGAAATACCATTTTCATTGATTGTAAATCGGTAAATTTGCGATATGTTAGAGGTTTAGGACCATCGAACACTTGGACCCACTCGAATGGCTTCTGTGTGAACCTGATTCTTTGTGGCAGCACCTCCCAATCTGCTGAAAATTTTAACTTAAACCGTACAGTCCCGTTGGAATTGTATTCTAATGCCCTTAGATCATGTACTGTTGGATCTCCTCATTTTTTCTCGGGTCTAATACTTTTCATGTAACATCCAGTAAGCTTCTTAAAATCATTGTGGAAAATTTGCTTGACGTTGTAAGGTGTTGGCCGAATTCTTGCACTTTGCATTATAACAAAATAATCTCTGGGAGTATAAATATCACCTGCTATATTCCTCTCAATAGTGGAATGCATACTGTCTACCTCCATCTGGGTATGTCTTGCAACTAGGTATTTTTGTGTAATTTTGACATTACACTTTCTTGCCAACTCTAAATATGCATTGGAAACTGTTAAATTGCGGTTTTGATATCCGCAACCGTCACTCCAAATAATAACTTCTTTTACCCCTGGCCTTTCCTGAATAATGCGCTCGAAGTGTGTATACTGCAAAAAAGCAAACACCTCACTGCTAAGATCCCCTTCATGCTCTTCCCATAAATAACAGTAGCCTTCTTTTGTTTGTAAATCATATAAATTAAATTTGTGAACCTGTAACTTTGTTTTGTAATAAGCTGTGCTAGCCTTGGTTCTAGGACATAAAAGGACAGTCTGCATGTCCATAGTCCACACCATTTTTTTTTCATTGGCAGCTTTCTTGTCCTCCTCTTTTTCTTTTCGGGCCTCATCTTTTGCCAAAACATGTGCTAGATATATCTCATTATCTAAGTTGCCAAGTTTCGCACTTACACATACATCACATTGATCCTTTCTTGGAATAAATACTGAATAATTCTGCTGATGAAATATTTCATTGAACTTTGTGCCACCAACTGCTCTATTGCCTACTGTCTCTGCAGCTATCTGGTACTCAATATGAAGTTTTGCAATTGTGGTGCCTGGATACAAAAATTTCTTGTTCTTGTATGTTAAAGAACTCCGGCAGTAGTGGGATGGTAGTGAAGGTAAACCAGCCAGCCACTGCTTAAGAAAGTCCAAG
>CH003041.1:364224-378979 GCA_000149265.1 Ciona savignyi
ATGACTACCAGCATTAGGTTTTAATAATCCCAGAATATTGAATCTGACTATATCAAATTGGCCTATGTAAATAATAGCCTATGGGCCTACAGTAATAGAGTAGCAGCAGTAGCTAGCAAGTAGGCCTAATGTTTCACAAAGTATCTCTGAACTTACAACATGCAGGCCTAGTCATACCGGCTCTTACTGTAAACAGCATGCCATATACATACCGTATAGTCTAGTCCAATTATGGTATTCTATTTGTAAATGATCTAAGCCTACTTTTATACTAAATGGGTAATTATTGTAATCTACAAATGGTCCAAAATCACTTACCACTCGAATCTGATGTATCAAGTAACAAAAGAACTTGATCCACAGTCACAAGTTGATTTCTCCTTTTCGCCATTTTAAAAATCTCTCTGAGGCAGCTAATCAGACTACAACGCAGAAACTGCGCTTGCTTTATTTTTACAACGATTCACGACAATTTGTTTTGATTTCTATTACTTCCTTAACTAAAATAAAACTAATGGTTCTCTGTTTTCTGGGACGTTTTTTCTAAATATAATTAAGTTAAATTGCCTATGTCACACTGCTGACATAGGCATATATGCAAAAAGTGTGTTTTAATATGCTTAAAATCCTTCCAATGACTTGGGCAGTTTAACACGTGTGCGAGTTGACACAAGGAGCGATTTAGGCAGAAAAGCTCAAAAAAATTAAAAAATGACTTTGGCACTTTTGTTATGAGGCTGACGCTATGGCAGTTCGATTATTTTTCTGTCGAAGGATTATAGATTGGAAACTGCTGGTTACTAGCTTGTTGGATATGTCCTCCTTGGACATTGGGTTAGAAGAACAAAATTGAAGAAACGTTTTAATTCTACACAACATACTGTAATAGCTCTGGTAACCGGACGGTGGGAGGGATTAAGTAATCTGACCAATGTACGAGTGATACTTTATAGCACCCCTGCTTTTCCTTATACAAATTGGTCGTGAATTGCTATTGTAGGGGGAAGGTGCATTCGGCTGCTGCTGGTCGCTTAGCCACAAGTTCACCTAAGGCTGTCTTTTCGTTGCAATGGTCGGTGGCTGAAACTGATTTCTAATAATGACCAGATACATAGATCAAACTGCAACTTCTTTCTTTGATTCGGCATTTCTGTACGTTCATAGTTCATTCTGCTGTTTTTTTGTTCATCAAAACACGACAATATATACCAAATAAATATATATATAGGTCAGGAGGACAGATAATGTGTGGACGACTATATTAACAGTATGAAATGGGTCACGTTTATAACAAAAACAGCGGACATTGCACCAACTAAACTTACTGTAATGGGTCGTAAATAGTACGACGCAAATAGTTTTCAGTACTAAAACACGTTTACATATTGTGCACAACTAAAATTGTGTAAAAACGAATAATATCCAGAAATAGGATAGGATAATCATGTTTATCCCCGTAAATGGGAAAACTAAAGGTGTTATCACATGAGATTATAACAAATCAAGAAAAGTTTCACAAACTTATTTCATATGCCTATCACAAAATGGGGTTTATCACAAATCGAACCAGCGATTCACCACAAACTAATTCCCGGTGCGTTTTTTATTCCCGGGGATAAACATGATTATCCCATCCTACCCTTAGAAAAAAGGTAATACCCGAAAGATATTAAAAAAGATTGTAGGCTACTATTTTAGTAAATGCTAGTCTGTCATCTGGTCTATCTTTTTCCCTTCATTTTGGCACGGAAATGTATAATAAAACACAGTGCCGCCGCGCATGTGTGATTAGTGTGAAGCTGTGTAAAGCCGAGAGACAGACTAATTCCTTTTGCACACAACATGTAACCTATATGGTATTTGTCTCAGCGTCCTCTCCTCATTTCTAGTTCAACTATGCGCGCACTGTCACTTATCAGGTTACCGGAGTTGTTGGAGCAGGGTCGAAGACTTAATCAATAAGAACCTATAAGGTATTCTCATTTTAACCATTAGATCAGCCCAGACATTCTAGGAATACCTGTTATCATTAAAGGTTGCGGTAAATTACAGAAACATAAATAATGAAAAATTAATAGCAGAATATTTTAAAATGTTATTTAGGTCGTTGGCAATCTTGTCAAACCTTTAAAATTGTGTATACTTGCAATTTTGAAACAACATTATTATAAAGCGCACTCCCCTAAAAAAAGACCAGCTCTCTTGTTTGAAGGAAGTATAAATACACACTCAAGAAAATATTTGTCATTCGATGTTTTCCTTTGTTTGTATAATATCAGTTCCCGTACAAGTATATCAGCTGTATTATGTAATCTAGGTACTTGCCGTAGTTATAAATTAGCAATAGCGAAATCTACACTTTGGAACTTAATAAAAAATAATGCTGAGACTTCCTTTAGCTAACTGGGCTACAGAATTATTATTTTTTCAGGTTATCAGGTATTTTATAACGAAGACATAGGCCTATATTAGTTGACTCAAGAAATATCAGAATTTCCAACAAAACTGCTGTGTATTTGTAATTACTATGCTTATTTATGCATAAATATTTTTAATTACTATACATATTATGTTCTTTATTTCACAGATTTGCCTGTTTTTTCAGGATATATATGTACTGTTCTGTTGTTCAATCTAAAGATTTGTGATGAAAATACTGTGTGCATTTTTTGTTTTGGCCTTAGTTGGTATTGAAGGTCAGTGGCATATCACTACTATGTACCATAGACCAGGTTAAATTAATTAAAAAAATTAAATACATAATAACTTCTACCGGTAATATGTGTGAGGGTTCACCATCAGCTGAAAGGTTGATTGTAACCAGTTTCGCAGATTAACCCCTCAGTTAAGATGAAATATTGGATTAATGATTGTAACCAGTTTCACAGATTAACCCCTTAGTTAAGATGAAATATTGGATTAATGATTGTAACCAGTTTTACAGATTAACCCCTTAGTTAAGATGAAATATTGGATTAATGATTGTAACCAGTTTCACAGATTAACCCCTTAGTTTCTAAGATCAAATATTTGGTAAATGCAATCGTCAACATATTTATTTACATTAAAGCCGTTACTAAAAGATTTAATTCTACTATTCTTCAAACTGCGGTTAACACTATATGTTGTATACTCATAAAAATGTGATCCATTTTACCATTGTGATGAAGTATGCACACAAAACAGAAAAATAGACAATTTCCAATTAAATTGTTGGAATTGATGTATTGCGAATAACCAATGAAAAAACAATGAACTATTTAACAAAATTGAGCCCATAGAATTTCGTTTTTCCAAAAGCTTGTGTGTCATTTTCAAGTCTATGTCACATATTCTACACCCATGGTTTACAGGTTACATCACAAAACTGATGCAATATATATTTATACTTCATTATTTAACATTGTATTATGATCGTTTCAGTGCATGGTGTGGCTTTGGGAGCTGATAGATGTACATGGGGACCTTCGTACTGGTGCAAGAATTACGGAACAGCTAAAACTTGTGGGTCAGTTGAACATTGCAAAACGAATTACTGGAACAAACCAGTGAAGGTAAAGCTAGAAACTTGAATTTCAATGTTCCTGTTCATCTGTGCATAGTTTTACTTTTCTAGACTTGAGATGTTTTAAAGTTGACCAATACATATTCTTAATTTAGACTATTCTTGTATTAGTTACATATTGTTTAAAAAGGATCAATAATCTGCAATTTTTTTATAATTTCATTTTCATTTTTGATTTGTATTACATTTATTAGCAGTAAAGGATTTTGCATATTGCACAAAATTAGTAAACACTTATTCACATAGACCTATATAAGCATTTTCCCCAATGTAATATAGATAAGGTTTACAATTGTTTAAAAACTGTATACTGGTACTGGTACAGTGCATTTTAATTGGATGCATTGCACCATGAACAAATATAATTTATATCCCCATAAACAAACACTATGTTCAACACTTTAACAATAGTGTTTATGCACAAGACCAGCAATATGGACTGTGGACTTTCCGAATTAAATATTTATAGCTATATTGCTCATCTGCTTTGTGGTTTAATAGTCTGTCTATAAAAGCTTTACTGGATAAAAAACAAAATTGGTTCCAGTTTATCACATTGAGTTTTTTATTCGTCCTAATTTTTTTTCAACTTTTATACAACTCAATTAAACATTCTGACCAGTTTTTACTATTATGCAAAACCATCCATTTTAGGTATTGACTTGAGATTTATAATATATATTTCGCTTATTTCTGTAATGTTTAATTTCTTGGACGGTATGTAAATACGTGTTAAGCACACCACTCTATACTTTAGTTTACATTCATTGTGTGCACATTATGTGCTGTAACTTGAAACTTGTTTTGTAATGTTTATAAACGACAAAACTGTTTCCCATTGTTTCAATCAGATGTTGCCTAATTTTATACCATTATATCTACAGTACTTTGTAAAAAAATAAAGTCTTTAATTATTGTTGGGTCCTAGGTGTAAGGTTTCAAAGGTACATGTATTTTTTTTTTAATATTACACTCTTTGAAAACCCACCAGAATAGGTTAACATAATGTAATGTTTATCTCATTAAGTGGAAAAGGCAGTTGGCTCGTTAGATGTCTTGAATTAAAACGCAAGCATTAGAAATACCACAGTGTGTTAGTGTTGGTTTTAATGGAGACATGCAACCCATTAAACCGTTGTGTTCAAGCAACCACCACTAAGTTTCATACTTATGGACAAAAATGACTAATAACCCTTCCAAAAACATGCAACAATGCATATTTCCATTAACAATGACCCATTTATCAGTTCTGTGTATTTTGCAGAATGACGAGATATGCAACCTATGCAAGGAAGGGATGACAGTTGTTGACAATTACCTGAAAGCAAATGCAACAAAAGCCGCAATCGAAGCAGAACTCCTGCAAATCTGCAGTGATATCCCAATTCCCGACCTTAGCACCCAGGTAGATGTGATATAAATTGTCATTTTAGAACATGTATTTGCTACGTGGCTGGTTAGTAGGTTACACATCCTACATCAATATTTGCAAAATTGCATGAACCACTCATTGCAGTACTAGCACACGACATCCCCATGCATACATGCAGTTAAAACATGAACAAATATAACTAATTATCAGTTTATTGGTTAACTATTAAATTGAAATGCATGCTCTTTCTGCAATATTGATTTTTTGCATCCTGACATGACAAAATCTTATATATAAAACTGCCTCTATCATTATTGTATTATACATATATTTTAAATAAAAATATTTTTCCAGTGTAAGCAACTAATTACGGAGAACTTTGATATGATTTACGATGAAGGCCTTATTTTGGTAAGAATGAAAAAGCTTTGATTTTAACTTTAAAATTGTTATATTCTTAGATAGCTTATACCCATTAATTGGTTTATACCTAATTGTTCAAATTTGTTTAGCCACAATGCAACAAGCTCCAACCACACAATTAACCCCTAAACCTGTCAGAGATTAATTATAAATCTTATGCTATAAGCTAAACTCAAACCTAGTCATAATCTGGATTAGGACCAGTTTTTTAGTGCAATGCATTTAAGACACTTGTGTGGATAGTGTACATAATCTTTTGGTTGTTTGACTATCAAAATATTTCAGTTAAAGATATACAACAACCACACTTCATTTAGACATCTTCAATGAAACTCATAAGCTAGTGAAAGCTAATACTATTCTGTACATAAGAATTGAAAAAAAAATTTTTTAGGTTGGAAATGGAGACATGGTGTGCACATTGATCGGTTTGTGCACTTCATCCATTTCTGAGGGCGACGTTGTGAAACAAATGGTCGATAACCTCCCGAACATTGTCAGGGTGGGTCATCTTACTACTTCTTGCTATTTAAAATTATAAAAAAATCAAGCTTTATGTCCGAATTATTCTATTTAAAGAATTATTGTAGGTGGTTCCCACTGGTTCGTATATCTATTCTTATTCGAACCTGTTATGAGCATGTTACAATGTTATAGACCACTAATGTAGTACAAAATTAGTTTTCTGTTTCAAAATGGAAAAATTAAAATGTTTAAATAGTCAGATATCGTTAAAAAAAATTTCATTTGATGTTATTGTACAGTGAAATTTCATCTTTTCTTAGCTTTCATCTATCTTTGAAATCACACCATACCAGGAACTTAAATGTCCTGTTTAATTTTATTTCAAGCAGTTCAATCCAAGAATAAGTTTTCATTTGAACAAATGTAAGATTAACAAACTAATACAGGAAATGGCTAAGGATATTACAATCTTTCCGTGTGGAAGACAAATGATCTGTTGTTACCAATGTATATGATTTTCTGGACAATTTTAATATGTATACACACACATATATGTACCGGTATATATATATATGTATATATATGTCTCTCAATTATTATATTTGCTGAGGTCAGCATTATGATTGCCACAGCAACATTGGTATGAATTTCCTGCCCACAGTTCTGGGTAAAAAAGTGTCAAAATACTGTGTCAAATCAAAATGTCAAAAAGTAGATGGTTATTAAATCCTAAAGTGTCAAATGTCAAAAACGTAGATGGTTATTAAATCCTAAAGTGTCCAATGGCAAAAAAGTAGATGGTTATTAAATCCTTACCATACAATACAGCCCTTTCTATAAATTATCTGAGCCATCAAAAGCACCCAAATTTGTATATTTAAATGCAATGTTTTCATTTTCAGAAAGCAATGGAGAACAATGAGCTACCTATTGCTTCACCATTCATTGCGCCAGTCCCTATCTTCAATCAAGCACCACAACAGGTGTCATTATATTTCCTTTGAATTATATATGAAAGAAATTGGTTAATCACATACCGGATAACACACATATATCTTTACAAATCTAAAACACCAAGCCTGATTCTACATACAAAATTTTATTACATACAAATCTAAAACACGGAGCCTAATTCTATATATCATGAGGCAAACACATTTGTTAATCTTATAAATATTGCTTCAAAGAATAACTTGGATTATCACATAAGATTTCCGTTTCAGTTGTTATCTTCATTTCTTCATTCACTTAATTGCATTATTTATCTGGGAACCGTTTGCAAAGCTAAATTACAATCAGTGAAAAAGTAAACATCAGCCGTAACTTAATCTGCTGCCACAGTGGCTGTTACCGCGAAATACAAAACAAAAGAAATGTGATAATCGTACATGTGTGTCATGCAAAATGATGTCACAAAAATCATGACACAAAAATGACCAAAAATTTTCAAGATTGTATTTTCTTGCCGTTGTTTGTATATGACTTAAACTCGGTTGAAAAACTATGTAATACGGGTGTGTATGGTAACTTGGTTTAAAAGGAGGAAATATAGTCAATTAAACGCATGTATCAGATAATCACATCACATAGAAATACCTGAAAATGTTAATATTCGATTAACTAATTTCGTTTGTATTTTTAAAAATTCGCATTGAAACAGCAGATCGATAACATCAAAGAAGTATAGGCCTATATTAATTAAATTGTTTTTAATTAATTAATTTAATACATATTAAATACGGGGAATATAGTAAAATCTATTACTAAAATATATATCAGTTTTGTATGTAATTCTTTTTACAAAATTAAATTAATTTCAGAATGCTGAAGGAGACTGTTCAGACTGCCAAGCTTTCATCAAGGATGTGCAAAATGCCATCATGAATGATCCCAACATGGTGGTAAGTGTTGGTGGCTTATTTGTGCTTTATAAGATTTTTGGTTCTTCATATTTATTCTCGCCATGGGCAATGCATTTTGTAGATGCAGGTTTTTTATAAAGTTGATGTTCTGCGAAATCCATACACACATTAGACTGTGACTCAAACCTTTGTTGCATTTGGCATTAAATCCTGTTGCAAATCGTAAAAACAGTTGGCATAAAATCCAGTTGCAAAAGTAAATATAACATTCTTGTCTAAACTTCTATCCCCTTTTTTACAGAAATCTTGGACTGGATTGATGCAAAATGAATGTGATGCATTGGGACCGGGACTTAGTGAAATTGTAAGACTTATTTAATACATTATATAAAACATATTTAAAACAAGATAATATTTTTCACATTTTTTACTAATGTACTAGGTCATTCTAGCAAAAAGTATGTTTAATTGGAAAGGCTTTGAGTTGTAAGTTTTAAGTTTAACCAATAAATTTCAATAAAAAAAGTAATATTCTTCTATTAATGAGGTTGTTTTGCATGTAAGTCATTCTTTTGCTATTCTTCCATAGTTGTAAATTTATTTTATCTTTATTAAAATGGCCATGTCCCCCGGATTTTAAAGGCGAAACTCATGCTCGGCTCAAACCAAATAATTACACTCATCTTAACTTTAGAGCCCCCCCTTGTATAGTTTTGTTTTTGCCTGGTCTATTTACATCAACAAATCCACCTGATTAAGTCGTATGAATCTCCATGATAAGTGGAGACACCAGGATGGTAAACCTTGTAAGACCATATTTTTTAAAACAAGGCGTGAATCAGACTGTTATACAAGCCAAGCTCTTAACTCTTATACAAAAAACAACCTTCTCTGCTAAATAACCTCCTATGCTTAACCAGCTAGTCGGTTGTGTCCTTGGACAAGTCACTTAACGGACAGTGTCTGAACCCAGCGGATTTATGGGTTCAACCACAACGAAGTAACACATAAATCATACACAGCACATTGCAATAGCTCCGGCAACCCGTCGGTGGGTGCGAGGTGATCTAACAATTGCCCGTGTGTTAATCCCGGTTTTTCCATTCACAGGTATAAACAGGAATATCCAATCCTATCCTATACCTTAGAAAAGCATTTAAAAAAAGCAAAGCATAAGTCGGATAACTCTCAACTGACTTACAAAACACAACCTTGTTTTACTAAATAACCTCCTGTGCTTAATAGTGTATGCAGAGGAGCCATGAAGCGATCAATGATATAGCACGTTACCATATGTCTGATGCTGTAAGTTTATCCTAAGCTAAAACCTAAAACCCTGCAAACACAAAGCACAAATTGTACCAAAAATGACATAAAATTGGTAAACGAAACATCAAATTGTGCTTTATCTTTGCAGTGTCCATATTTTTATTGTATGTTATTGTCTTCTTGTTATTTTCAGTGTAAATCTGCTGTTACCAAATACCTGCCCACACTTTTGCAAGTGTTGACGTCAAATGTGAGGTTTTAGTCTGTTGTGCCAGAAAATTTGGCCCCTTTAATTTTTAATAAAAATGTAAATTTAAAAAATAAAAAAAAATTAAAATCTGTTTGTTGAAACAATCTTAAAAAAATTACACCATAGTTGGATAAAGATTTACCAGCAATTTTGCAATGATTGTTTACCAAATTTAATATTAATTCCTGATTATATAGTTCGATAAAAACACACATTGCTGGTCTGGTGGTGCAATTATACTACATTTAAACTTGTGTGCTGAACTACCTGCCAATTGATTACCAATTTATATTTTAATCTAAGAAGCGTTACATTGCCCAAACGTCGGTGTCCCCTTATGAGCACATTTCAACTAAAATTGCATTACCTACACTTAAGAATATAAAATAATTTGTTGAAAGAAACTAAGTTACTTTTTGACCATGAAAAATTATACCCAAATTACATAAACAATTATCCATACATTCTATTTTCAAAATAGACTTCCTTCTATAGCATATTTTACTAAGTGATTCAACTTTCTAATCAATTTGTGCTCTATTATGTCTCAATAATACGTTGCTGTCTTACAAAATGATGGAATTAATTTTTCTCCTTCTGTTATACAGGATGCAATGTCTGTTTGCAACACCATCAAAATGTGCGGGTTTAAATCGCAAAAGGTAAGCTGTGATGGTATCTTATTGTTTATCCTGTTGTATTTTTGGTTGGCTACCCTTTTGCCGTCATATTTTGCCATGGTTGGCTACTTTTTGCCAGAAGTATTTATATGCCAAGGACAATGTACAACTAAAAAGTACAATGTATGGCTGGTTAGCAATGTAAAGTACAATGTATGGCTGGTTAGCATTGTAAAGTACAATGTATGGCTGGTTACAAATGTGAAAATTAGGATTAAGCATAAATCCCAGACCTTAATATACAGCTCATATAATGAGTCAAAAAGAAAACATTACTAATCATATCTAAGAACATTCCTAAACTGTTGAATCATGGTGTATTTTATATAGTATCGTATTGTTACATAGGCAAAGTTTGGAAAACAGCTAAAATTGTGAATTCAAAACTACCAATTTTGAACCTTAAATCGCATTTTTTAAAAGCTTGTCTGCAGAATCTATTGTAAACAATCTGTCGTACATTTACAGACCGTTGACAACGACATGTGTACCGACTGCACCAGATTCTTCTCTGACTGGAAAGAAATGATGATGAACAACAAGACGCTTGTGGTACCAACTTGTTTCTGCCTTGTTATTTGTATAGAATACCCTGTTTTCAAATGCCCTATGTCCTAAAAGTTTGTAGTCTCTATTTTATTGATTGCCAGAGCTATTACAGTGTTATGTTTTCGTTAATTTTTTAAGATCACAGAATCCGATCTAGTACACTACGTGTTAAATATGGTCAAATGTAAAATGGTGCAAAATCTAATGAATATTTTAAGTGTTATTTATCCAATTGTTCGACTTAAAAAGTTATGCCCCTATACATTGGTAATAACTTTTAGCATAAATTATCAGAAGATAACATTGCAAAAACACACAGATATGTTTTGCTTCTCATGAGTTACATGTCGTGAACTGTGTATCATTAATTAAGTGCGGATTCCCTCACCCACCATGATACAAATGACATTCTGTCGTGTAACTCTAACACTTACCACCAGGATGAATTGAACCAGGAAATAGAAGCTCAATGCACTGCCCTGGGAGGCTTAGATAAACTGGTAGCCTGATTTAACCCAAACAATTACTCTGCTATTGATTCTAAAGGAAATTTTGCTTATAATTCGATTGTGATAATTTTTTCATTTTGATTTGTAGAATTCAATTATTGCCGAAATGAGCGATTTGTACTGTCTCCAAAAACCAGCCAATCTCAGAAAGCAGGTAGATAATTGAAATGATTTTATGGTCCAACCCAATTCTGCCAACAATTTTAAATGACAGACAAATCACGATTTTCAATTATTTCACCCCAGTGCGCACGATATGTGAGTATGGTGATTGAGACCATGTTGAATCGAATCGAACAAGAAGTGAGTTTTTAAAGTTATTTAAATTTTCCCTAGCAACTATTTCCATCCTAAAATTATTTCAATTTTTGTTATCAACTAATTTCATTATAAATTTTTTTCATTTTCCTTTAACTAATTCTGTAATAAAAATTATTTTTATTTAACTAATTGTGTCATAATTTTTTTTTTTACTAATTCCGTCATCAAGATTATTTTTATTCAATTTAAAATAAACATAAATACTTTTAAATGGTGGTATCAGGATTTATTTCTGCTAAAATCAATTCCTCTGCTATCTGCATTACCGAAAATAGAAACACATCAAATCAATATTTAAACCTGCAATGCAAATTTGCATTAAAATGACCTCGCTAATGCATACTTTTCAAGGACGCGATAATTGTTTAATCGAACCGTATCATATGACTTGTTAAGTTACACTTTGGCCCAACAAATTGGCCTATTTGTGTGCATAAATACACAATATCCACAATTACGTCACCACATGCTTAATCATTTTGCAATCGCATGATTCTATCCAATGCAAGAGTCATTAATTGCATAGTTGGCATATAACGCGATTGGTATAAGGACAACATCCTTCCAACAGTGCACAACAATGGCTAAGGAATATTTGCCTCAACTATGGCAACTCCTTGCCAACACCGTAAGTAACACACAAACCACCATCTTAGCTGAGTTATTGTAACTCGTATTAAGAAAATATATATACAAAAAATTTATACCTAAAAAAATTTTATATATATAAAAAATATATTTAAAAAATTTGACTGTGAAAAATGACACATTTCAAACTATGACAAATGACATATTATTTTTATTTAAAATTTTTTTATAGAATTATTTAAAAAACACACTAAGATAACTTTGAATACAGACCTGTATGTAACCATGTTTACTGACAATCAGTTATTTTCCCTTTCCTCTTTTTTTTTAAATATTAATTATTGTTTATTTAATATTTCTTTAATACATGGTTTAAAACCCGAAAATATATTGTTTTAAACTTTTTACCATTTGTTTTTATAATTTTATTACCAGCCCTCCCACTGCTATCTGCAAGACCATCTATTTTCTGCCAAGATGACACACAAACTCTACAACAGAACATGATTGCAGCTCTATTTAAGAAAAAGTAAGTACAAAGAATTTCATTTTTTTAACTTTTTTAATTATAACAAAAATTTAATGAAAATTGGTCCAAAAGTCGAAATGATATAATTGTACTTATTCACTGCTTAATCTTTTAGTTGTTAAAAAAAGCATTTTCTAAAAAATACTTTGTTTTTTTTTTAATTGTTTACAGACGTTTTCAATCCCAGTGGTATTATGATTTGTGTAATCATTTATTCCCACATTGCTTGTTACTATTTTATTTAGTAAACTTTCAATTGAAAATGAAATCATCAGTATTCTGTCTAAACTTAACTCTCTATGACTATACTATCTCTGTTTTGCTTTAACTAGTCATGTTAAATGAACAGATCAAAAAACAGATAAAGTAAAACAATTAAACATGTGGTTAAAGTTCACCCTTTAATGAAAATGGTATTGCTCTATTAATATTGATATTACTGTAATTTGTACTGCTTGCCAAAAGTCAAATTTGTACCAGCTTTGCATTCAAAAGCATTGTTAATATAGTGAATTTAATGGTTAATTGTACGCTGTATTAATTCATGATAACTATTACCACACCGTGATTATTTGATGGCCATTTTCTTGGTACTGATTGCTACTCGGCTAAGTTAATTTACTACAGTACTATATGTAGACAATTATTACTCAACTACTACATTTAAATCGCTAAAAAGGCAGTGTAATCACTCAATCAGTAGTAAGAATGAAAATTATCTGTTTGCTTGAAAATTGATCAACAAATTAATTTTAAATATTGACTGCATGCGAGTAGTAACATTGTATCAATGACATGGCCATTAAATCCCTAAAAACTTGATTTCAAACCATAAAGTAATTCAGATGACTGAAATGATAACATTTGAGTAAAATTGTCCACTGCATATAAATAAAAAAAGTGTTTGGTTTTATAACGATTTTTATGAAACTAAAGAAATGAAAAAATTGCAACACTTTAAACTTAATTTTGTTTTAACTACTCATGCCTTTTTGAACTGTTATTATAACCATTAAATAATATTTAAACTGTAATTTAAACGTTTCTGTCACAGTTGCCCAGAAATGTTGGAAATGCGAAATATTGTACCGATTGTACCAACTACATGAAGGATCTTCAAGATGTGGCTGCAAACAACAAGAGCATTATCGTGAGTACACTACTTCTCAACACCTGAATGCAACTGTTTGAATTTTATGTATTTTTTCCCTACAACAACCAGGACCAAAAATCCATCAAATTTCTGTCAAGTAAGGATTTACTTGCGTGTTGAAGCAGCTCATTCCAATAACGCGAGTAACAGTAGTAATTATTAACAGTATTTGAATGTGCCATGTGTACAATAAAAACAATCGCAATAAAAAGGATTTGTTTTTTTCCCCTATACACCGGTTGAATAGAAAACGGTTGCGGTAAACGATAATTAATTTTGTATTTCCAAGAGTAAATTCTCACTCACGCGGCGTGCGTCACAATAGTATTACTCGCACAGATTTTTGGCCCCGACAACTTACTTCTGTGTTTTCACTTTTAACAGATTTGTTTTGTTCATCTTAACAAAGAGTCATTTTTCATATGGAATCTGTAAAGCTTTTGTAGGTTATCCAATAGAATTTGCAATGGTTTTGATCCCTTACATGTTTGAACCATTAAATATTATAATTAATACACATTGCAATCCACATGAGTTTAACTATATTGTGGGCAGTCTGTTACGGCCACAAATCACAATACCTCTTTATTAATCTAAGTCTCCCACCCACAAGGATATATAAGCAAAGTCTGTTATGCCGGAAATTAACCAACATTTTAAATCTTGTTTAGGCAAGCCTTACTGAACTGATCAAGGAACAATGCAACACGTTTGAGCCAATAATTGCTGACTTGGTAAGAATAAGCGTTCTGTTAATTACTATACCAAACATGCGTGTATGAAACTTTTGGAACAGATTGCATCATCAAGTTGTTTATGTGTACATTATCCCAAATTATAACAATTTTTAAGGAATATATGTAGAAGTTCCACAGTCAGTATGGTGCTACACATGCATAAGGCCAAAAAGTCAAGTATAGGGTGTTACGACTGTTACCATTATTAATAAGGTTGCCAAAAATGATTTTGTTTGTGAATGTAAAAGCCCCAAAAATCAAATACACTGTGTTACCAATACTAATAAGGTTGTCAAAAATAATTTTGTTTGTAAATGTATGAGGTACAAAAATCGAGTACAGGGTGTTGCCAATATTGATAATGTTGCCAAGAAATTTTTGCATAAAAATCGTCAATATTGGTTTTCTGGTACTTTCACTATTAACGAACTTTCTTCCCCGAGTTTAGTGCAAGGCACAAGTTCCATCTGCTATTGCTAATCT
>CH003041.1:379079-514113 GCA_000149265.1 Ciona savignyi
TTTCCATTTTTTAAGTGTTCGAAAGCCGTGGACCAAGTGGTCCCTGAAATAGTAGATGCCATTGTCAGTAATGTAAGTTGAGGGGCCAGATCAAAAATACATAATTCAAAGTTAAATTTGAAAAGAAGCTGACTAATCTACAAACAAAACCATCAATTATTTGTGTTTGTAATATTATTTGTGAAAACTGTTGATTGAAATGTGGGGATTAATATATAATGGATATCTATCTGTGTGAGAAGAAAGTTAGGCCATAAACGCTTTATAATTTTGTTTTCATGCTATATTTATATCTTATTAATTATGTAATACTTTTGATTAAGAAGAAAATGCAATTGTACTCATGATTAATATTTATCCAATATTCTTCAATTATTCTTGAGAGGCAATAAGTCAACAATATATAATTCAATAAACAGTTATAATACTTTAATCTGAAATTGAAATTTTATACCGATTTTCCAAAATTGCGTTTTCCAACCTACAGTAATAGCAATATTTGTAATTAATTTCCGTTCTATTGTCCACTCCATAGGATGTAAACACAATCTGCTCAACAATCATGATGTGTCCTGCAACCAGCCCTGCTGTAAGTTGAATATATATTTATATCTAGGGATGCACAATATAGAATTTCGAATCTTTGAGATTTGAATCTCGAAAAAATATGTATAATGGTGAATTATTTCTTGACTACGTAATTTGCTCTCATCACATTTTAAAAACATAGGACTAGTTCACTACATTTAATAATCATTTACCGCCCGGTATCTAATTGGAAAATGTATGCACAGCAAAGCAAATTTAAATATGTGGTAAAACAATCTAGAATAGAATTCAAATTATATTATTCTAGAATACCTAAATATCCTCTATTGTGCATCCCTATTTATATCACATATGATGCATGACTAAATTATGTATGCATGTGTCTACTGTCAGCCGTATGTAAAACCAAAACGCAGCTGTGCTGCACTTTTGTTGTCCATTTAGACAAATACAACACTTTTATTTATTCCTGTTAAAATGTATGGGACGCTATCACAAGGAAAATTGTCAGACTACTCATGCTCATCGTAGAATTGTTGGAACTATTGCAGTGTGTTATATGATTAAGACAGTTATTTTACTTGAACCCATCGAGGCTTTGTCGACAAAGGGCCTTCTCACGAAGGACAAATCCGACTAACCAGCGACTGTGTGCGATCCCAAAACCTTTTGGCTGATCGCCGAAGTTCTAACCAAATAAACAAAACTCTCGAACATGCCATGTCTACAACCCTAATATGTGGTTTAATCACTGGTCTCACCCAGTTTTGCTAATTTCCAGAGATCTGAAAAATAATTCTTTTACTTCCAAATTTAAGGGTTATCACTTTTGGTGTTGTTTCCAAGCAAAACTTGGCATGAATATCAGAATTTTGTATATTACTACAATCATACACTGTTTTACAAAAAGTTAAATTTTTAAACTACCTTTCTGTATATTGTATTGCATTTGTCTTTCTGTAGTACGTTGTGATCAGTTTGCTTAAAAAAATTATTCTTGGTCTGGCCTTTAAAAATAGTTGCACATAATTGAACTCTCTGTAGAAGTGTTTAAATATCATTTTCATCCAGCATTTGCTGACTGGTGATCTTTGCACTGATTGCACTGCATTTTTTTCGGACTGGCAGGAAATTATTCAAAACAACAAATCTGTAATCGTGAGTATTTTTACAAATTTTTTACTTTTTTTAAACTTTCGTAACTTATTTAAATACTTATTATTTCCCTTTAATTTTTGTTAAAAAGGACCTTAAAGTAATTTTTTTATTTCTTAACCTGTAAGATAACAACTTATTAATTATAACAAATTTTTTACTATTTTAAGTAGATTTGTCTTAATTTTCTGTGTAATCTTATTTTGTTTTAATAGAAATGGTTATAGAACAATAAAAAATCAACTTAACAACATTGTGTACATTTTTTGTGCATTCTATGAGGTTCATTTAGTAATTTTTGTATTTTCTTTTATTTCTTTAAAGTACCTTAAATTTAGTTTTTACCATTTAAGTGTAAATATGTTTCTATAAATAGAATTGGTCACTGTATAACAAAACAATAAACGCCTCAACTAACTGCATTGTGTATAGGATCAACTGAACTCTCTTATTGCTGAACAATGCACTATGCTGGGTCCTGACTTTGAAAAACTGGTATAAAATAAGTCGATAACACAGGAAACTGTTGCCATGCCATATAACATGATTATATCTCAAAAACGCGAATACCTCCGCCAAAGATCAGTATTGGAGAATCTTAGTTTTCAATTATAAATTGTTAGATTTTTAAACACTTTCCTGATATTTTCCAACTTTGATTTTAAATTGTATTCAATTATGAATCTTTATATTGATATAACATAACAGTATTATCAATATAATAATAAATGTCTTAATTATATTGATAATACTGAATTAAGTTGTAAAAATACCAGGAAAAGTTGGAAAGGTAAAATATAAGAAAAAGTTCAACTAAAAAAAGTTTTGGTAACTTAAAAATTTTTTTTTAACAACAAAAATCAATGCTTTAGGCATAAAAGCTAGAGGTTTCAAAAAACTATTGTATAACATATATTTGGAGTAATATATGACAATTAGGGCTGTGCAAATTCATAAAAAATCTTAACGGTTAACCGATCCAAAAATAAATCGGTTAACCGGTTAACCGATTAAATCGGCATTTTTCCTACTCGATGTAACGATGCAAGCCGACCTCACGGCGTTATAAAAACAACCTGCTTATAGCGTGTATTGTTATCTTGCGCTGCCGCAAGGCCGGTGTCTTCACAAGATAAGGCCACTTTCCGTCATCTTACGTTATCTTATATTCTTATCGTACCGTACGTCGCACTAGTCAAAACATCGGTGGCCCGCACGAACTGGCCGCTTAATTCGACAAAATATTAAGTCTATTATGGGAACTAAAGTTTTACAATTAGAAGTTTGCCTATTGTTCGACTTTACTCTTTTCAATTAAATCACGTGGCCATAACATTGTATACTAAGGCTGTGCAAGAACCTAGATTCTTATAAAGGTTAACCGATCAAAGAAAAGAACATAGGAAAAACGCTCG
Organism: Ciona savignyi; assembly: GCA_000149265.1. Taxonomy (NCBI): domain Eukaryota; kingdom Metazoa; phylum Chordata; class Ascidiacea; order Phlebobranchia; family Cionidae; genus Ciona; species Ciona savignyi. Next base: position 382,199 of record CH003041.1, read on the forward strand.
CGGGAGTGCGTCAGAGGTCCTGTATTGAATCTAGGTCAACGTAACCCTAGGTCAAACCGCCGATCAAAGCAATAAACACCGCGAGCCGATCAAAGCAATAAACACCGCGACGAATGGTGAGAAAAGCGGCGCTGCGGTTAGCAACGCCAAGACCTATAAAATCATACCAAGTGGATACGATCTCGAGGTCTCGACCGTTACTCGTACCATCACTTACGCCTACTGCAAGTCAACTGCGTGGTCTTTAAAAAAAGAACAACCACCATATAAATTATTTTGTTATCATGCGCTGTTGTAGGAACGAACACAGTCGGTTAACCATTTATTGACTTCATTGACAGTTAACTGACGTCCACGTTAACTTCGCACATCCCTACTTAGGTAACGTAATTCCGACGTCCGTAATTTTGTAATAACGCCGAGCATCGGTTAACCGTTTACCGATTTTATTAACGGTTAACTGACGTCCCGTCGGTTAACCGGTTAACCGTTAACCGATGCACAGCCCTAATGACAATAGATAAATTATAACAGCAAATTTAATGAAACTTCATGTTTTAAAAAACTGACAAAACTACATCTTAGGCGGAGGGAAAGCCATTTAAAATTGCTCTTCAAATTCTCAAGGCTGGCACAGTGTTTCTGTGTTCAAAATTCCCTTGCTGTGAACTAATTTGTTTAAAATTCAGGTTAATTTCGCAAAGCAAATCGGAAATGGATACTGCAAACAAATGCCCGATATATTTCAATCAGAGGTGCCTTCAATTTTTGCTCAATTTACATTGTGTTTTTTGGGCTGTAATTTTGCTAAAACATTTGGTTTGTTACTTTCCGGACTGTTAGCTAAAATTGAGTCTCCATTTATTATTTCACCACCGTGCCTAATATTCCCTGTTCCCAATTTCTAACTAAAATAGTTTGTCAAATGAAATTTGATTTGTTTAGCACCAGGTTTCTGCTCTGAACAACAATAAACAAATGGTGAAGTAATTAATGGCAATTGCTGTTTTGGCAAACCGTTCTTTTTCAGCCAGTCAATCTGTAATTTTGCCAGCATTATGTTACTTATATTTTGCTTGGAAGAAATGTTTTCCAGTAAAATAAACATATTTTTATGGCAAAATAACTATTTAAATTTTTAACTTTAATTTTTCTCATTTTAAATATAAAATTTCAAATTAGAAGGTGAATATAGTAAATTTAGATTGAAAAAATTATAATTTTTGTGTGAACTTCAATTTTTTTTCAAATTTTTGATATTTATACAAAGTGTGCTAATCAATGCTTAATTTCATAATCTTACAGTGTAATAACGCAATCGATGGTGCAATTGTAAAGTACTTGAACCTGATAACAACCCAAGTATGTACAATAATTATTTATTTAAATTACAATTACCTCTATAAGTGAGCCACCAGCTTGGAAGTTTTTTGTTCGAGCTTAATTAGGTATCCAGGTGTATGTAGCAATCTTGGGGGTTTGTTTTCTGAAAAAAAGTTCTGAAAACAATTTTAAGTAAGTTTGTTGAGTGTAATAAATCATTTTACCCATAATTTTACAATGGTGTGGCTGCAATCCTATTTCCCCTTTGATTGTGTGTGGCGTTTCAATGCAAAAAATATCAAATTCGAAAAATTTTTAAAAAATAATTAAAATTACCCTCGTTCGTAAAAAGTACTCCGTACAAACGGGATCCCCGTCCACAGTGCGACATGTTTACAAAGGAATATCTGCCTCAACTCTGGGATTTGATTCAATATAATGTAAGCATAAGCACACCTTATTGGAGATCGTGAATCACAAGAGTTAAAAACTTATTTAACAAAGTTTTTTTTTTATGTGCTGAATATACACCCTTTGTTTTTTTTTAATATGACTAATTTTTGGTTCATAAAACCACTAGTGAAGTTTTTAACTTTAATCTAACGTATTTCACATAATGACGTCTAAACCCTGCTTACTAATTTATTTACTTAAATGCAAGTGGCTGTATAAAAATAGAATTTGTACTTATGCAGTTTCTAATGTAAAATCACCGATTTTATTGGATAGAATGTAAAATACCTGTTGCATATAGGATGAAGGATAGGATATTTATGTTTATCCCTGTAAATGGGTAAACCAAGGGGGTTAACACAAGGGCAATCGTCAGATTACCTCGCTCCGTTGGGTTACTGGAGCTATTGCAGTGTGTTGTGTATGATTCACAAGTTCCTTCATTTTTAGTAGAACCCATTAATCCGCTGGGTTCAGGCAATGTCCATGAAACGCCTTGCCCAAGGAAACAACTGACTAGCTAGCCACCAGTTTTGTACCAGTAACCCTTTAGCTAAAAGGTGACGACCTCAACCATCAGACTAACCCGTCGGACGAATAGTGTAAAATCACCGCTTTTATTGCATATAATGTAAAATCCACAATTTTTATTGCACAATTGGAGTGTTTCACAATGCATTTTAGAGTGTTTTCCAAATTTGTGGTTTTTTGAATATTGTCAATCCCAACATATACACAACTTTTATGTAGAATTTAACCCTTATACCATGGTCAATATAGGCATATGTGTTGTTACAAAACTGAGCAAATACTGCATCGTTATAAGGCCAAAAGCTTGAATATTCAATTTCCAACCATGTTATTATTAAATAATTACAACAGTTATTTTGGATGGTGGCATGGTGTGACAGCACGATGACATCATTATACGAGATTCTTAAAAACTATTCTGTCCGATTAATCAACCATTCCCACTTTATTAATATTTTGTGCATAGGATGCTGGTGTGATCTGCAGCACACTTTATATGTGCGAAGGCCAGTTTAAGAGGATAGTTGCTGCCAAACCTGTTGCTGTGGCCAAATCCCCTGTGAAAGCAGAGGTAACTTTACATTCAGAGCATAGCGTTTGGATTAATGTTTAGCCCAAATAAATTTTGTCATAAGGAACATTTTAAATGTATTTCAATTGTATTCATAAGGTATGCATGGTGCCAGTCGGCCGCAATGCATATATTTGTATTTGCGTGTACAAACTCACCATTTAAGTGAAGACTGATGCACACCATAAATCTGACTTAACTTGTTAAACAATAATTTAGCACACAAGTATAAGGAAAATCCTTTTCCAGTTTTGTTCATTCTTGCTGAAAAAGTTATAGAGATAATAATAATTCAACATACAACTAAATTTGTTTTAAAACAGTGTTTTTATTGTAGTTTCAATACTCACCAAAATGCTTACATAGTGTACTAATTTTTTCCCCTTTTTTCGAACATATGCATACATGATTTATGTAAAATTTATATCACTGAATATAGTTTGCTTTTAAGAGCACTGTGTCACCCATTTTTTGATATTTGTTTAATATACCTACTCTCCACAGAATCCAGTAACTTGTGCGTTGTGTCATGTGGTTATTCATGAACTTGATAAAATGCTGTTGGGCAACAAAACGTCGGTATGTTCTTGTGCTTTCGCCTGTTTTATATATGCTTGTTTGAACAACACTGTAGATTGTTGACCTTGACGGATTTAACAAAACTTTACTTCACCAACATGACTAAACTGTAGTTGAGAAAATGGCAAAAAATTATATTTGCTAATCTGCTAAACTTCTTATAGAAAATATTGTAGAAATGTATATAATGCTTATAATCATGTTAGCGAGAAAGGAGATGTCAGATACGGCGTGTCTGCAGTTTTATAACTAAAGCTATACCAGTGTTTTCACCATTTGATTTACTTTAATTTAAAAAACAAACCATCAAAAACAACTTTAGTTTTGTATCAATTTTTATCGTGAAACTTCAAAAAAAGTTCATTTTTTTGTAAAACTGGCATTTGAAATTGAATGAAGTTGTGATATTTTTTTCTGATGAGCTGATGATATCAACTCGGATGAAAGTTGATATTTACAAAGCGCAGTGATGCATAGTGAATCGCCTACCAGTGTACTTGTACCATGTCTACACCGTCAAGACAAATACTTTTCAAACGCAGGCGGCCGTTATAAAGGCTCTCGATGAAGTCTGCAGCATCCTACCTCTGGACATTCGCTCCGAGTGCAAGCAGTTTGTTGATTCATACGGAAAAACCATTGTCGACCTTATTGTCCACGAAGTTGAATCTGGCGCCATTTGTTCCATGCTCCTTCTCTGCTCCGCTGAAGACAACGTAAAAAAGGTAAAAATTCTGCGAGAAATAGCTTTTTCTTGAAATAAGCTGTTCGGAACTTTGTTTGCATTTTTTTGGCCTGAAAGAAAACAATTACAGCAGATAGTTTATATTATGACACCACCTTTATGTGGAACACCCCGCATAAGAAACGATTTACATCTGCCTTATCCAATTTTAAAAAAGTTTCTGCAGACTGCTGTTAATATGTGTTTGTAAAAATGTTAAACATTTATTGATGTTTTTGCAGATCCTTTTGTTTTGTAAAAGTATCATGGAATCTGCCTATCGTTCTGGTGTAAATTTCGTCTTAACAACTGTTTTTTTTATAGAACTATTCTTTGCTAAACCAATATGTATAGTGTTGTATTACCGTACTTATGATGTGTTGATTGATGTTGTTCATCAGGTATCTGATTCCACAACATGCGAGCTGTGCGAGTTAGTTGCAACCCAGCTGGACAACTTGCTAAAGAAAAACAGTACCGAGGTAAGTCTACCATTGCCACTTGGTTTAAGTTAAATCATGTCAGATACATTAAACACTCATCAATTCGACTGTAACTTTTGTTTTGGTATTTTCTTTTAGATACAGACGGAACTATATTTTTATATTAGATATTTATAGTGTAAAACTAATATTTTGTATAAATAAAGGGTGTCAGTAAAGATTAAACAATTAAACATTCAAGTGTTATATGTGTTGTGAAATTTTGCTGTTGGACACAGGCAGAACTGTATTTTAATATTGGACGGTCACAGTTAAAAACGTAATATTTTTATTAAGATCGCGAGTAATGCAGGGTAACTAATACATTTGTTTGAAACCAGTTTTGTGGTACTCAAATGTCGATTCATATTATTTTTTTGTGATCAGAAGAAAATACACAACCCAATATGTTTGTAACCCAACAATTTTAATATATCCTCTTACGAAAAATTTAAAAACGCTTTAGTCTCATTGCCATCATTTTTCAAATTATTCTTGGTTACTAGCAATAATCATTACATTTTAAGTTACCATACTGCATTGAATTTTTTTTAAATGGTCTGTAAACGTAAAAAAAATAGCCGCTGGTATAAATGACAAACATCAGTCAGTAATGCCACTAACATTTCTTAACCCACATTTCGGGCTTTGGTTTTTCTCTGAGATTTAATTTTATACCCCTCCCAATAGGCTGAAATAATTGCCGCTGTCGAAAAAGTTTGCACGATCCTGCCCAGCAATGTTCAAGTGGAATGCCGACAATTAATCGACCAATATGGATCAATGATCATCAACTTGCTTGCTCAAGAAGTCACACCAGCTGAGCTGTGTGGGGCAATCAAACTCTGCACTTCTCTCAAGGTATTTTTCATATTTTCGAATTTTTTTTATCCCTGTAAATGAGAAACACAAGGGGTGCCGTCAAGGAATGATTTCCGAAAGATAATACACCATGGAGCCGTGTTTAATTATTATCCTGTGAGAATTACCCATCCGCGTTTCATCCTGTTCCTGGTGTTAATTTCTTAGGATAGGAGGATAGGATATTCATGTTTATCCCCATAATTGGGAAACCATGGGGGTTAACTCACAGGCAATCGTCAGATTACCTCACGTCCACCGTCGGGTTACTGGATAGGTTAACCTATTGCAGTGTGTTGTGTATGAATCACACATTCCTTCAATTTAGTAGAACCCATTAATCCCCTGGGTTCAGGCAATGTCCGGTAAGTGCCTTGCCTAAGGACACAACCGACTAGCTAGCGACCAGTCGCGACCTTAAACTGTTCGGTTGAAAGGCGTCGCACTAAACCACCAGACTAACCGACCGGACAATTCTTTCCCTACAACTGTATTTTGTTTTCTTAATTTTGAAGAATTATCCTTTGCTATACCAATATGTATAGTGTTGTATTACCGCACTTATGATGTGTCAATTGCTGTTGTTCATCAGGTATCCGACTCCACAACATGCGAGCTATGCGAATTAGTTGCAACCCAGCTGGACAACTTGCTAAAGAAAAACAGTACCGAGGTAGGTCTACCATTGCCACTTGGTTCAATGTATAGTTAAATTGAAATCTTGTAAGATACATTAAACACTTAACAATTTAAGTTGTACTTTCTTTTGGACACAGACCGAACTATATTTTTATATTCAATGGGTATAGTATAAAACTATTATTTTGTATAAATAAAGGGGCCCGGTAAAAAATGATTTATATATAAATATACATATATAATTGTTTAAAACAAGTTTTTTGCGGGATTCGTTGTTTAAACCGCACATTAATTTTTAAATTCATTAGGCAGCAGAAAATCTAAGTATAAAATTACTTTCGTGTTATATAATTTCTCTAAAAAATACTGTTAAAATAAATTAATCTCATTTCCATCATTTTTCGTATTACTTTTCGTTACTTCTAATAATATTCAAGTTTTAAGTTACTTATCATCAGTTAAGGTATTTAACTTTAAATATAATCATTGTATAAATGAATAATATCAGTCAGTAATGTAACCAACATTTTTAACCCATATTTTGGTTTTTCGGTGACACTTGAATTCTTATCCCCCCTTCAGGCTGAAATAATTGCCGCTGTCGAAAAAGTTTGCACGATCCTGCCCAGTAATGTTCAAGTGGAATGCCGACAATTAATCGACCAATACGGATCAGTGATCATCAACTTGCTTGCTCAAGAAGTCACACCAGCTGAGCTGTGTGGGGCAATCAAACTCTGCACTTCTCTCAAGGTATTTTTCATATTTTCGAATTGTTTTTATCTCTGTAAATGAAAAACACAAAAGGCGTTATGCTCTTCTGTCAAGGTACAATTAATATTTCCGAATATTTATTCCTTATCCCTGTAAATGAGAATTGCAAGAGGCATTCTGCACTTATGTGAAGATATAATTAATATTTTAGAAAATTTATGTTTTATCCCTATTATAAAAAACTTAAGGGGCGTTCTGCACTTCTGTCAAGATACGATCAATATTTTCAGATATTCATTTTTATCCCTGTAAATAAGAAACACAAGGGGCACTGTCAATGATTGCTAAAAGACAATACATCATGAAGCCGTTTTTAAATATTATCCTGTTAGTTTTATGTATCTTCTTATCATTCTGGTGTAATTTCTGCCCTTCTGTGAAGGTATAATTGCAGAAAGATAATACGTTCATAGAGCCATGTTTAATTATAATCCTGTAACTTTGTTGAGTTCTCTTCTTTTATTTAGGTTTCAGATTCCACAGTCTGTGATTTGTGTAAACTAGTTGCAGAGCAATTGGATAATCTGCTGACTAATAACAGCACTGAGGTAAGTATTAGAATGCAACTTATTAATTATTATACCATTGCTGTAACGAAACTAAAAGGATACATTTATAAGTTTAGAATTTGTTATCTAAAAATAAGTCTTTAAATTGACCAAAAGATTCAAAAATTTCCAAAACCTTTGTTGTAGACACTGACTGCCTTTTTGCAACACAATTGCTGATTAAAAACAACCATAAATAAAACATATTAACATTATGCTGGAATAAACAGCATTACAAATCATACCTGGTCAAAATGCGCAATTTGTGCCAAAAGAACCTTGTTTCTAAAGACTTAGCCAGGGCCAAAAATCCATCAAATTTCGGGCGAGTTAGAATTCACTCACACGTCTGGAAGCTTATACGAGTAAATCGTTTACTGCGACTGTTTTTTTATGATGCTGCTGTAAATATTATAGACTTCAGTATTCGTGCGCATCATGTGTATTATAAAAACGATCGCAATAATATGGATTTGTTTTTTATTCCCCTATAAGCCAGTTAAGTACTAAACGGTATCGTTATACGTTAGTTAGTTTTACTCGCATGGCGTGCATGACGCTACTGTTACTTGGTTACTCACACAGATTTTTGGGCCTGCTTAAATTTACAAATTTCCCCGAATAGGCAGAGATAGTTGCTGCCGTCGAAAAAGTTTGCACGATCCTTCCCAGCAATGTTCAAGTGGAATGCCGACAATTAATCGACCAATATGGATCAGTGATCATCAACCTGCTTGCTCAAGAAGTGACGCCATCTAAGCTGTGTGATGCTCTGGGCCTCTGTACTTCTTTCAAGGTATTTTTGATGTTTTAAAATTTTGATTTTTGTTCTCTGTGAATGAGAAACGCAAGGGGCGTTTCACTCGGGACAATCGTCAGATTACCTCTCGCCCACCGTAGGGTTACTGAAACTGTCGCATTGTGTTGTGTATAAGATGACCCGTGTAAGAAATTCCTCTATATAGGTTAAGGGATTCTTATATATTTTTGTTTACTTTGTTAGGTTAATAATGATAATTTTTTTAACAAAAAGTTATTTATTAGTAATCATTCCACCATCCAAGGTAATAATGTAATGCTCTTGCAGTATGGACATATCTGGTCATTCATTTCTACTTACAATATATAATAAATCTATGTAAAACTATTTAAATATTAAGGTACAAGGAGTAAAAAAGGGTGTAATTGCACACTAAAGTGAAAATTAGGGCGTTAGGGTCAGCTCTGCGGTCAAGAGTGCAAGGTTAAAATTACTTTTAATAGGGTTAACAAGCAGTTTACCTATTTTCCATTAGTAGTGATGCCCTAATTTTTTTTTGGCCATCGGATCTTTAGTTTTGATGCAAATTTTCAAATTGCTAACCAGGTAAAAGAAACCAAAGTGAAATCGGACATCACATGTGAACTGTGCACCGTCGTTATGCAGCAGGTTGACAAACTCTTGGGGGAAAACTCAACTGAGGTGAGTTAGACAAATTCAAAACCTTCATCCTGTTTCGTTTTGAAACAAAGGGTGGAATAATCAATTTTTCCGTGTTGAAAAACACAGGAGAGATATCTCACAGCAATCATCAGGTTACCTATATCTGCTGTCAGGTTATAAAAATAATTGCATTATGGTATAAATGCTGTAGACGTTTGCACGTTTCTTTAGTTTTTTCAAAGAATTAAATAATCCCACTGGTTTTAGGCAATGTTCTCTAAGTGCTTTAAGAAACAAAGCCATCCTACCTGTGAATATCTTAATTGCACTTTTAAACAAAACACAATGTGTAGATTTGTAAAATATATTCCTTGCAGGAAAAATGTAGTCCATTTATTGTTTATTATCTTTAGACTGCCTATAACAGCAGTCTCCATAGTTATATTGACCGGAAATGGAATTGAGTAGCATTCCGAAACGCCTCCGCATAAAAAGCACAGATCTATTAAGCAATAGATCTATTAAGCATGATTTTAAACTTTTAAATGGAATTTTTTATAAAAAAGCCAAACAAATATGTCATTTAAAACAGTAATTTACTGTAACTGTGTTTAACACAAAATAAATATTTTTTTGAATCTGCTGCATGGCTGTTATTCAACAACAAGTATCATATAATTCCAAACACTGTTTTTTCTTTATCAATAACAGAATTAAGTTTGAAAAATACATTTTTGATGGCATTATTGATTAAAAAGAAATATAGGTAAAATTTGTATAAATGTTTAAAAATTGCGAACCATTTTTAATGATCATTATCGTTCTATTTTGATTAGCAGAATGTAAGAGCGCTGTTATGTGCTTTTTTGCTTAAAAATCTGACTAATAAAAAATTCGGAGCACTTTAATGATATCAAAATGATGGCAATCATTTTTCTTTTTGTTTAGTGATCCTTGCTCATTCATAGCTTACTTCTAATCCTTTAAAGTAGGAATATTTCACTTGCCTCCCAAAAAAATAGAAATCTTTAACTTGCCTCCCAAAAAATAGAAATCTTTAACTTGCCTCCCAAAAAAATAGAAATCTTTAACTTGCCTCCCAAAAAAATAGAAATCTTTAACTTGCCTCCCAAAAACATAGAAATCTTTAACTTGCCTCCCAAAAAAATAGAAATCTTTAACTTGCCTCCCAAAAAATCACTTGCTTATCTCCCAAAAATCAATGCTTCACATACATATCCACAGACTGAAATCATAGCAGCACTCGACAAAGTGTGCATGATAATTCCCGGCGAGTTGAAACCACAGTGCGTCAGCTTCATCAATGACAACGCGCCCATGATCATCCAACTTCTGCTTGAGCAAATTGCACCAAGCAAAGTCTGTGCCGAACTCAAGCTATGCACTAGCTCGGTAGGTGCTAAGGATGTTCTCAAAACAGGATTTTTGAGTGATGGTTGGGTAGCCTATTGATTTAGAAAAGATTTAACGGTTTCTAAGTATTTAAAAGAAAAAATAAAGAAAATTCCACTCTGCTGCTTTAAGTTAGTGGATTACAACTACTAACATCTAAAAAACTGTTAACTGAGCACAATATACTGAATGACGCTATGCAAAAAGAGTTTTATTTGACAAAAGTTGCTGTTTAATGACAGAAAAATTATCCTGAATCGTTTGCTGAAAACGTTTTCAGTATACCAATAACCAACCTACAAAATCCAAGCGTAACCTATGAATGCAGTTCTGCATCCACACCAAAATCTCAGGTAAACATGCAAAAATCTTATAACTTACAGACCGCTGCATTTAAATCTGGCAATGGTGAACTATGCGACGTTTGCAAGCTAATCATACAATTTCTGGATCAACAAATCGGTTCCAATGCTACATCTAAAGAAGTTGAAACCGCTCTTGATCAGATCTGTGCCCAACTGCCAGCCAGTTTTAAGCAAACCGTAAGATTATGGTGTTTTCATTTTTGTTTGTAGTTTATTTTTCAGTGAAAATTAAAAGGCTAATATTTTAAATAAGCATTCAAGAGATTAGTCTGGTGTGTTAGTGCGTCTTGTTTATAGCACTGGCTTTTGTCAAATAACTGCTAACACCCAGACTGCATGAATACCATGGTATTCAATGAATACCATGGGTAATGTTAATGGGTTGCATGAATACTATTCATGCAACAGTTTGTTCTGCCATGCACAGTGACAGGTGGCTGGTTTTGATCCCACAACCTTCAAGTTCCTCCCCCCTTATCATATACTTTCAACTTTCATGGTTAAAGACTTAAAGTACTCCAAGTAATGTACTGATAGTGAAAACAAATTAGCCTATTTATATTTAAAAAAGGCTAAAACTGCATTTTATCCCAAAACTTTGGTTTAATTGTAGTGTGATGATTTCGTGATGCAGTACACTCCAGAGATCCTACGAATGCTGGACAACATTGCTGACCCTGATTACATCTGCTTGGTGAGTGACAAAGAAAAATTATAGCGGATTCGGTAGAAACCAACCTATTTAATAATCATCGCTTTATTTTTTAAACATCCGTTGTGATATTTTGCTTCAAATTATATTAGCTTCCCCAATTTCTGTAAAAATAAAAACAGAAATTAAAACACTTATTGTTTGTGTCCTAAGATGACAACAGGGCAGTTAGCTATATTCTGGTCTAAACTGCTTATTTTTAATTAAAAACGAAAAGGGAACAGACCAAATGAAATAATTGGTAAAGCGACAAGGCTTAAGGCTGAGACCGAGGTTAAATTATTTTTCTCCGTTTCATAACGTTGTTTTTACAAATATTTTCCTATTTCTAGCACCTTGACCTTTGCCCTGGCAAGGCCGCTCACCAGACATTGATTGGAGCCAACCCTTGCACTTTTGGGCCGAGTTACTGGTGCAAGAACCAACAGACTGCTGTCGAGTGTAATGTGAGTACTTCAGCACCATGGTTGTTTAACATTCACCGTTTAGACCAGGGATGTCCAACCTTTTATTGTAGTGTGCCGCATTGTCACTTGAAATATTTCAATGGGCCGTGGAACCTATTAATTGAATGGCCCGCATAGTCTCATAGTTATATATAATCCTGTATTCTTGTTGCTCTCATACTATAGTCTACTACTATTACTGCGTCTCTTAAAGCTGACTGATACATTTTAATGAGGCTAAGATTAAAAGTTTAAAATACTACTTGGAGTGAAAATGACTAGCGGGCCGCACCAAAATCTCTGGTGGGCGGCACTGCGGGTTAGACATCCCTGGTTTAGACAGTGTTATTTAGCTATTCCTGGTGGTGAAACATATCGATTGTGTTAAGACATGTATTAAACCAAACTCTATTTTATTTCGAACCAATACTGGGTTTTTAGGATAGGATATTCATGTTTATTCCCGTAAATAGGGAAATCAAGGGGATTAACACACGGGCAATCGTCAGATCACCTCGCGCCACCGTCAGATTGCCGGAGCTATTGCAGTGTGTTGTGTATGATTTACATGTTCGTATAATGTAACAATGTTTAATTTTGCAGGCCGTTAGCCACTGCGAAAAGCACGTCTGGGAGTAAGCACAACGAACTCTTGTGTGAACCAATATGCATTTTTGTGGCAATACTTAATTAGTTTATTGCTCCTTTAAATCTCTATATTACATGCCTGCGTATTTAAATAAATCTACGCATCGTATCAAATGTACATTAAGAACACTGTTGAATCAACATATATCTGATAACCTTTTTATTGCTTTTTTTCATTTTTGAAAGTTTTTTTTGCGATCAGTTGATTTTTCACTTGTTTTGATTTGACATTTAGGGGGATAAAGAATAGATTTCGTAATTCCATGCCTATACTGCAAAAATGTTGTCGTACTGCAAGCCGTGTATAACCATTGCTTATATAGTGTAATTGTGAAATACATCTTGTATAGTGCTAAAGCTTTCCAAAATATTGTTGAAAGGTAAGGGTATAATAGCAAATAAAGTGTAGATGCGTACCCATCTGACTAGAATATACTGTTTTAACAGAAGACTGATTACAAGTATGGTTGATAATTTCGAAATCATAAGTTTCGCTCATAAACAAACAACACAGACCATACATAAAGTGTAATTAGTGTGGTAAGGTAATCTGTCTGCAGAATAAAACAGTAGACAACGTAATGTGACTTTACAATATGTGGGGGTTAACACGTGGTGCCAGATCAGTTAGCCTGTCTACTTTTTCAGTAAATATTTTTTTACCATATTTCGGGACCGTATTTTGTTAGCTGTAGTGCTTACTCATACCAACATTGGACAAGTAAAATGACCTTACAGTTACTAACTTTAATTCTATCGTTGCTATTTAAAAGATTTAAAAAAGATCAGTTATTGCCTACAGAAGCATAGTACAAGTAATGGTAGAAACCCTACCGGTATATATGTATTTAACATTAAAATAGTTGCGGCAACTTGCCTGTGAGCCTTTAAGCTGAAAGGTTTAAAAACTCCAAATTATATATATTGTATGTGTAATTATATTATAGCATATTAAATAATCTCAAGCAATATTACACACAGCATATACACATATATACACTTAATGCAGTTTGACTAGTAAATCTTTGTATCTTTCACTGCATTAAGTGCAAATGTATGATATGGATATTTCATTACTGCATTTGGTCGGATTTAATTATTTGTTAGTTTCCATTGTTTGTTAATTAATTATCGCCGAATGTATGTTATTATTTAAAAAATAAATTGAATTAAATTGAATTGTAATGAAGATGTGTAAATAGAGCAATATATATTTGGAGTTTAGGTCAATGGGCCTGCGTGGTATTTATATATCATACACATGTGGTGGTGCATTTTGTGATTTTCACTTCTTGGGTTGCATTTATGTCTTAAAAAGGGGTTTTTGCTTGGTTGTCAAACTGTAGACAACTGTGGTGTACACTATGATACCTCATTCGTTTAATTCCATGGAGAGACAAAATTTGTCGATTGAACACGGTCAATCGCCAATTTAACTCTTGCCCACGCAACTGGGTTGGCGGATCTATCGTAGTGTATTTATTTTATTTATCTAAACATTTACACTTGTTTGAACCTACAAGATATTTTTGTATTTTTTTGCTTAGTTTTAAATACATGATAGACTTGTCGCTAGCACCGTTATTTATATAATAGATATATGTATCGGTCACGTTAACCATTCGGCCACACCACCGTACCTAGTCCGGCCGATTGGTCTATAGCCGCCTAGCGGTATAGTGCGTCGTCTTCGAAAGGTGGCAGGTGCGAAACTGGTCGCTAGCTAGTCGGTTGTGTCCTTGGACAAGGCACTTCTCGGACATTGCCTGTACCCAGCGGGGTTTTACCAAATTGACGGAATGTGTATATCTTATACAACACACTGCAATAGCTCCTATATCTTACCGTGGTGTTGTATTTTAAAAAAGACAATTGAAAAACTGCGGTAGCCTTTAATTAATATACCTTTAAAATAAACGCACGTATGAAAAGGGAGATCAAGTGAAAGCACTGGCAATTATACATAACAAAATAATAGTTATAGCTTCGATTTTGCACTTTTCTGTTGCACTCACACGACGGTCATTTCTGCCTTTTAGAAAACGAGTGGCGAAAATGGTCATCGAAAACACGAAATATACGGTAAGGTAGCAAATTTGATAGAGTTGCAAAATGTTTTAATGGCAATTTCGTAATGATAGGCAGTTTTAAATCCACAAAATAGGTATGATTTTTCAACTTTGCCCGCTAAAACACAAACTTTATAATCAAGTCTGCTAAAAACCTGTACATGTGCTTACAGTTTTATTTAAACACCAATTTATAAATTAAATACAAAAAAATAATAATAAAACCCGACTAAAGCGCCTTTCAGTCCGGTCCTCTGTCGGGTCCAGCCCCTTGGTACGCGTGATTTTTTGAAAGGATAGCTGTACTGATTAGCTTCCTAGGTTTATGCTGGTGTACAGTAAACGCTTTAATGCATCGAAACAGTACACTAACCATTCGACCGGTTTTGATTGAGCCGATTTTTCGATTACAGTTTTTGAGTGTAATCCTAAATCGGAATAATCGAAAATGTCAGTATCCGTTTCGTAAATGTCTGTGTTTTTGTTTAGTGCCATTAGGTCCATGTCCACGTCATCTTCCTCGTATTCGGGGACTCCCCGCTTTGCTCTGACGGGACTAGTTGTCGTTTTTCTTCTCCGTCCCTTCCTACCCTTCCGCTTTCGTTTCCGTCCTTTTCGATTTCTAGTTCGCTTCCGGCCGCGATTTCGCGACTTCGCGGTGGTCCCTGTTGTGCCCGAGTTCCTGGTGGGAGCGGCGGAAGACGCATTTGAGCTCGACGAACTGACGGTCTGCCTCGTCGGCTCTTCCTGCCCGAGTTCGGGCTTGCAAGTGTAAACGTCCAGCGTTTCAGTGCATAACTTGCAACGTATCTCGCAGCAGAAGTGGAATCGGCAATTGCATTTTCGGGTCCTGGTTACCCGGGATGTATCGTGGCCACGCCCGCAACATAAAAGTGCGCAACCGTCGATTCCTTTGGAAGTTAAGTTGCATTCCCTTCCGCTCGTACCAAGGGAACCTGTTGGTAACATAAACAATAACATACTCAGCTTTACTATAATTGGCCGAAACTAACCAAAATAAATATAAAAACAACAATATTTATAAGTCTCAGGATAGGATAGATAAAAATTTTCCTGTTTATCCCCGTAAATGGAAAGACCAAGGGGGTTAACACACCTCGCTCCCACCGTCGGCTTACCGGAGCTATTGCAGTGTGTTGTGTATGATTCACATGTTCCTTCAATTTGGTAGAACCCATTAATCAGCTGTGTTAGGGATATGTTCAAAAAAAGCCTTGTCTAAGGACACAACCGACTAGCTAGTAACCAGTTTCAAAGCCGCAACCCTTCGATTGAAAGGCGACGAACTAATTCAACAGACTAATCAGTCAGACTCTCTAAAGTTATTGTACAGAAATAATATTGATTGAAATTAAACACTTGCTGGTTGTTTTCTTGTAATTGGGCATCTATTAATGCTAATAGTAAACGTGACGGTGGTACGGTCATGTGGCCGAATTGTTAACGCGACCGATACATATATCGAATAACAAACGATTTTAGCAATGATAACTTCGGAACTGGGCCCGGTAAAAAATGGTTAAAGTGACCGACACGTACCAATACTATACAAAAACGCTCTTGATTACGAGTTGAAAAGCTAGTCCGTTAAAAATGTATGGATATATAAAATCCTTGAAACGAGAGAACGGAAAATACCTGTCGCTTCGCTGCGAATGCAATAATTCGGGGAATCTTCTAAATACACCAAGTCTCGCTTCGTCGGTGGTTTGTGGCTGCTAACTGTTGTGTGAAGTGTCATTTCTCTGGAGCCCTGTCTGACGGTCACCCGTACTGCGCCGTCGTATTTTCGCTTTAAGTAGTTTCCAGTGAGTCTGAATTCGTCCAGCTCTTCCCAGCATGTTCGCAGAGGACAGGTGTCAGTTGCGCCATGGCATTTGCACTTGCGTTTCTTAAACGCCTTCACCGTCTGTAACGAATAAATTAAGTGTCGTTAGAGGGCGCAAAAGAGCATTCAGTGTTTTGTAGAACATTGACTAGCGCGTACTCTGGCTTCTCTTCAACGTATGATTCTTTCGCCTTTTACTAAAAAAAAGACTAGCGCGTGCACAGTCGTGTGGCCACAAGGCGACCGATACATATACCGACTCTTATATAAAAAACGGTCCTGGTGACGAGCCCATCCAGGGTCGAAACTTGAAACGGTAAAAAACATTGACTAGCACGACTAGCGTGTGGACGAACGGTTAACGCGGCCCCTACATTTAACAATTCTATATAAAAATCAGTGATTCGAAACTTAGCTCGGTAAATAAAAATACTAGGGCGTTCAGCGGGTGGCCGAATGGTTAACGCGTCCGAATCATATACATCTCCATTAAAAATCGGTCTTAGCGACGAGCCTTCATGGATCGAAACTTGGCTCGGTATAAAAAAAGCAAGACCAAATCATCTTATACAAAACGCTTTTAAAAAAGAACAAAATAACCAACACGGATTAGAAATTTGGTCCGGTTATATTGGTTTTTCGTTAAACGTTATGGCAGTATTACCAAAAATAATACAGAATTCTTACAAAACCAGACATTATAGCGGACCCAGTTTACTCACTGGTGCGCGGAAAATGTATGCCGAGTCACTACTTCAAAGTTAACTTTGATGTCGGATTAATCTGCTGCGCAAATTCCACCATTCGTCCTTTCTCAAGTAGTAGGTATATGTATATAAACAAACGTGAATCTGGTAGACGGTCGCACGTCGCCTGTTGCCGGCTCGCAACGTAATCTGACTTTATTCTAATTGTTGTGTCAGCAAAATAATCTGACCGCAAATCGCAGTCTTAAACTGTTACGACTTGTTGTACTACACGATATCTTAGTACAGAAAAGGCCCACCCGTAGAGACAGGATGATTCAAATGTATTTTATCGGATTTAGCCATTTTACTTACAAGTTTGCTTACATTATGTCTGTAGTTTAAGTACACGACTGCGCTAAGTTAAGCTGTACGTGCTGGCAATTTACAATTCGGCCTAATAGAAACTAACGATGAGTGATTATAGACGCTGTCTGACTCGAAACGGATATATATTCATTGTGTTTAGATTATACACCACATATTACAGTCTTGAGGTTTTTCAAAGTAAATTAGTCCCCCCATAAATTCCAAAATAATAATAATGAATTTTTTGTTAATTTTTAAAATTTCGTCATCTAGCGAGACAAATAAGCAAACGAAACGGCCGCAGGTAAAAATAGAAATTTTTCCAAAGAACAATCTAAAACCTAAAATATTGTGCAAATACTTAATAGAATTTTCCGCATAACTACGATGACTTGTGGTTCCCCAACGTTAAAATAACTAGTATTTATCATTTAGGCGTTGTCATTTCGGTATGCTACATCCAATATACGTTAGACTTTGGATTACTCATTTCTCCGACACCACAGAAGTGTATTTCTCCTGACCAAACTGCTTTGAAAGTTGTCTTATGCCGTTTTCTTTTGAAAAAGCATAATTATTTATTCTACCTTTTTTACATAATATATATCAAAAAAATAGAGTGCTCAAAGGTCATTTTGAAGATCTGTTTCAGTTAAGAAATTTTCTATTTTAAACATCCGCATTTTTTTCCAAATTGAAAAGAGGAAATATTTATTGTGGTTTAGTTTTGTCTCTAATATTTTTTCTATTTTAGTGTGAAGAATGCAATTTCAAAATAACGGCTGCGGTTTTTTTAAAAAGCACTGATAAATGGCGCCTTCGAAATGCGGCCGTACGCAAAGATTCTAAGCGGCGCACCGCGCAAATACCAGTAAACAATATAAATTAGGTTCGTCAATGAAACTAAGATAAATATGTCGATTTCGTTGGAAGTTTTCTCGAAAAATAGAATCGCGTGTGAACCGTTGTAGCGTACGGGTTAACGTGCAAATGGTTGGCAAATCTCTTTGACAGCGTCTAGTGTGCGCGCGGGTAAACAAGAGTATAAACTACGTGCTTCAAAGTCAGTTACCATCACCAGACCTGTTACATTTCGCAGCCCGCCGACGAAAGGGCTTCTGGTATTAATGACCCCAGCGTTAAGTTTGGCGTATTGCGCCGAATTTGGAAGATATTTATAACACATTCTGAGCAAAAAAATAATTTTATAAGGCCTTTAAATTATAATCATGATGTTTTATTTGATTAAATATAAAACAAATCATTATTCCGAAACGTCTGAAACATGTAATATTTTTGTCTCTAAACGGGGATGCAAAAAACTCGATTTTCCCAAAAAAATTATCTAAGTTTTAACTAGAACAAACAGATTAAGAATGGATTTTTTAACGCTTTACTTCAAATAGCATTTTTGCAGCAACGTATATTTACTGTTTATGTCCGTAAACTTTGATCAGTGGGTGTGTACCGCATGCAGTATGTGTGGTGCTCTTAGCAGAAGTCTCTAATACGTACCGTGAACTTTTTACCACACTTACAAAGTGGTGGATTAGAAAAGGATTAAACGCGAAGCACAGATTACAAATTTTGGGTTTTTTTAGCGCCAACTCTCAAGTCTAAACCATCTGCAGCTTTGCGACACTTTCATCTGAGAAATAAAAGTTCGATCGCGGGATAAGGGATATACACCTTGCAGCATGCATTGTCCGCCATTCGATTCCATGTTTGTTTTCACACGATGCGACACCACCACAGTATTGCGAACAGGTGCAGCCGTGTCATGTGACCGATTCAAAGGAGCCTGGCTTAATATTCGACAAAGCCGAAAACCCGTTTTGAAGTAAAAAGCATAAAACGAGTTGCTCGGCCCACCGCAACGCTGTTTATCTTCGCCCCGTTAATGCACTTTAATGCCATCGCTTTGCTTCCCGCCGTTTTATGGCAAACAGAGATAAAGATCGAATTCAGTCGGCTGCTTTGGTGGTGCGGTTATCTCGACCAAGTGCTGTATCGAACAACGCAAATTAGCCGCTTTCAAAGCGACATTAAAAAGTCGTAAAGCCTCGAGTAATACTTATTTTTAAGGGTAAACGAATTTTACGTCAAACCAATATACGGGTCCATTAGCGCGGATGCAGGCTTTCAGAATGTAAAGATTGGCATCGCGGACCACCACACAAGCTGTCTCGCGATTTTGTGTGGTTGCACTGCCGCAGATTCGCCAGAAGTAAATCATCCACGATCAGTCGATTTGGGGGAATATTACTCGTTGATGTGGTGGAATTAAAGGAATTGCGTGGATTAAACGACACGGGTTTTCCATTTCAGAAACCGGGGCATGGTACCCCGTGTTACTAAAGCCTAGATAAAGCTACTTAAAGAATAAGGCAATCTTTGTTTTAAACCACGTAATAAGGCATAATGCATATAACTATATAAATATACAAACTAATCAAATCAGTATGTAATGGAATATTTATTGTTCTTAAGAGTTCAATAACAGAGGGCTTTTAAAGGGTGAATAATTGTCAGATTACATCTAGTACACCACCGACCATTTACAAGCTGGTTTCGATACCATCACCTTTCGGCTTATGGTTCCTCGAATCACACAAGTAAAATGCAGCTGGACAAACAGTCTCTAACATTCCAACGACGTGTGTCTTAAAATAATTTAAGATAGTCTGCATGTTGAGCAATTTAAATAGACATATCTTAAGCGGCCATTTCCCAGGCCGCAATAATCATCGCACGTCACGCAAGAGTTTCAGATCTGCCACTCAACAACGCTATACGTTGGCAAATACATGGGAATTTTGACATTTGTTTTTATCCTGAACTTCGTTTGACTTCGGGCACGGGGGCTACCCGATTCGTCGTTGCAGAATTCATTTTTATATAGAAATATTTATACCAGTTCTTGACAAGTACCTAAATGTAACTATCCGCTCAAAGCGCTGTGTTGCGGTACGTAAAAGAATGAGGTCACATGACTATATACGATCCGCGCCGAGTTAGGATATATTCTGATGAACTGCACATCTTCGCTTTGTGTTACGCATTCCGTGAGCCTGCCATTAAGTTCTTTCGGCAGCAAACTGCTGTCGAATCGACTTCCACGTGTCGAGGAAAGTCGATAAGGGTCAGCGCATGTAGCACTTTGACTAAGCTTTCCTTGGTAGAAACGAAGCATCGAATTGCCGAAAGTAGGCGTTGATAAATTGCCGATGGATTGCTCGCTTTAAATGTAATGGCCGAATTCTGTAGTTAGGCACGTGAGCACACCTGTTGGGTGAGATTTCAAGGTACCCTGCCATTCTTTAATACATAACGTATGACTTTAACCCATACTCAAAAGTTAGATATATCACTGGTGTCAGGCTATCCAGGTGTCAAATAAACTCAAATAAACTTTGTTATTTCGCATATAAACAATCTGGAGAGACATAAAGACCGGGTCTTGGCAACCATGCATGCCTATTTCCGCTGAAGGTATCGTTGTTCGTGCAAAGCTACAACCCTGCCGTGGCTCAAAACCCACAAAGGGTTTGCGGTCTGAAAAGGGAATTCATGCTGTTTATTTATGTATTCCGTTTCTTTAGGGGGCGAAGGGTTCTGTTGCCCAGGACAAAAAATCTCGGCACTGTTGCTTATGCCAACAAACAAAGTAATGAGCGATCCAGGAAATTAGCTGATCGAATAACGAAGGCAGAACTTTAGGTACCCACTGAAACTGACAGCGCAGGAATCTTAGAAACTATCGGAATGTAAGTGTATTCTACCGCTCATAACTCTTAGTTAACCCCGTAATAAATGTTAACTTGTCTCGGTTATTGTTTATGCCACTTAAATGAAGGGTATTACTAATTTACAGGTAGAAAATGTTGAAAAACATCTAATAAATATTGTTTTAAAATATTTTTATGTAAAGAATTATACAGTATAACAAACCAGTTAAAATTAATACGTTATTAACTATTTGTGAAATTTGTTAAGTTCCCTACACGGTTGGTGGAATTTATTGAAGGAAAACCATTCAAATGACTGAAATTTAATGTGCGGAAAAGTCGAAAAGCGTTACAGGTATCAGTAATGTGTTCATTCCGCTGTTGCTACCAACTAGTGTCTGATGTGGTTAAACTTGATACGTTTCAAGGTCAAAGCACTTACCGAAAATTGTGCACTGACAGATTCCAAAATTATTTCGGCGGTGGCATCGGTTGGGTTTGGTAAACTACGGCAAGCGAACTTTCAAACACGGGGCCGCAAACAGCTATGCAAAGTGGCATTTGGGTGGAATTTTAGACTCCTGTTTTCTTGGAAGTATCCAATTATCATGCAATAGTGGGAGTGACGTTTTCACTCAAGCATTCTGACTGACCCTGTGAAAACTGCAGTTGTACACGCCCAGTAGAACCCATGCCTTTAAACTTCGGGGAGCATCCAAAGGTCGACAATTGCGTGTAAACTCTACACGGTAGCTGTCTGACGCCGACGTTAACTTTCGGGCAAGACACACCGTTAATTTGTTGCCCAAACACTTTACTTCAAGCGCGGAAGGCAGAAAAGCGATTGAAATGTAACCTATACACAGTTTTGCTGCACTTTTGGCAACTCTTAAACGACGATTTAGGCGCCGAAAACCAAAAAAAGAGGCTGAAAGTGCAACTGCATGTACCCTTTCTATATGGAGTCACTCAATTATAATATTTGTTGCGCACAATCGCCAGTTAGAGTTACACCAAAAATCTATTTCTGTCGTGGCTGAAAAGTTCCACTTTGACATAAACTGTCAATTCTTTTTTAACAAATACCGAACAATAATCGGCGACGAACATTGCGCATATATGCGTAATTGGGTTCAAACGAAATTATACCGGTGTAAAAATTTTAAAATCAAATTTCAATCAGTGCCTTTTTATGTTTAATAAAAGCTTGTAACCTGAGAAAGGTTCTCGATGACGATTAAGGTTAACTCTGTATTTTTGTACGCGACAGTAAATTATATCGGCGTATATGGCCTTGTATAAATAAACTTCCTTTTGAACTGAGGAAATGCGTTTGAAAGTGGAACACTGGTGAGTAAACTAAGAATGCCCGGCGCAATAAAACCACACACTGGCGAACGTTTGATACCGTTTTCCTCCTGAAAATTCAATTTGTTTGTTTAAGTTGCGTCCGGACAAAAAGTAGGTGTCCAAAGGCGGCAACGTGACCCATTCAATCTACAGGACATTTTCACAAGTGGAAAATATATATATAAAAAATAAAATTTGGAAACCCCCGATCGAGCACGTTATATTGAGTTTCACAAACTCGAAGATAGGCGACGTAGACGCGGTAAATTATTTGTGTTCGATATCTTTACTTGTTTGTTGCCCTCATTGGTGCCACATGAATCGTCTAGAAAAATTTGGCGTTTCCACCGTGCGGGTATTTTGCGTGTGATTTACGATGTTGTTTCAAGCCAATACGACGATAAATCTTGCGTACACTGTTACAGTGGCTGATGTTGAAAAGATTACTACTAACGTATGTTTGGACGGCAAATATAATAAACGCTTCCGTTTAGACAAATATATTATTGTATGCATATATGCCGCCAAAAAGTTTTGAAGTATACCAATAAGAAATATTTATATCGATGGTTAAAAATCTTATCATTTTATGTAGAAATAATTATTTTATCGACTCTTAGATAGTAAATACACACCCTTACAAGTATAAAATGTACATGGCCTTTAAACGGCCT
The DNA here is from genome assembly GCA_000149265.1 of Ciona savignyi. Lineage (NCBI taxonomy): Eukaryota > Metazoa > Chordata > Ascidiacea > Phlebobranchia > Cionidae > Ciona > Ciona savignyi. The sequence continues at coordinate 405,416 of CH003041.1, forward strand.
TATTGAAATAGTGTAGACTACATTTATCACATATATGCATATTAATTTGCGATTATAATTTTGAAAGGTCAAATGTGGGAATGAAAATCCAAATATTGGTGTCGCTAACACCAAGGGTGGTGACATAACCTTGAAATAACCTTGGCACAAAGAACCATTACTGCAAACATTATTGTCCGAACTTCATCTATAGACGAATGTGCAGACCTTTCAATATTTGAACTTCTTTAATCTGATGTCGGCACTTTCTTAATGGTAATGTCAACGTAGCCAGGGAGCGTCGTGCCGCAGTCAGTGATATATTATGGCAATAAAAACGTTGCTACCGTTTTAGAGTTTTAGTTAATGTATAGGTCAGGCAAAGTTGAAGTTTCACTGCTTGTGAGGAAACATGACATTGCCGTAAATTAACGTTCTGTGGAAATACAATTAATCCCGTTTACCTTTCTCCCAGCCCGATTGTTGTGTAGGTTCATTATAGCTCTCCCGTCGTGTTGTGCTATTTCATTGGCATCAATAAACTCTTCAGCAACGCTCATTCCAAATTGAACGTCATCGCTGCACCCTCCCCATTCAAATTTACCTGTAAGAGTGTTATCAATAAGCTTTACCCACATTAGGTAACTAACTATATATAATGAGTGTTTTGACATCTGTCCAATGTATTTCTTATTAAGTGGTATTATTTTAACTCCGATATTCTTATGAAATCTCAGATGTGTTATCGGAAAAAACTTATAAAGGGAAGTTCACCAAAACACTTGTTGTACGTGGTCAAGTTCACGAAAAAACTGCTAAAAAGGGACAAGTTCAAAAAAATGCTAAAAAGAGATAAGTTCAAGAAAAAAATGTTAAAAGGGGACAAGTTCACGATCGCACCTGTGTTATCCTTAGACGACCCTCTCTTCCTACCATCACAGGAACATTCTATGAGGTGACCCCGACTGCAAGCACGCGTCACTTCATATGTTACCGCCGCTGAGGTGATTGCATGGGCAAACGCTGCTTCCCTGCTACCTGGAGAAGTCAATACGATTCCAATTGAAACGTACGGGCTTCCAGAAGTTTCTACAATACAACTATTTCCGCAAGAAACAAAATCAGTGTTTTTATTTTTTGCAAAACGAGTGTTTTATGACATGATAAAGAAAAGATAAAAACGCCTACTCGATTACCTGTCAAGCATTCCTACAAGTACTCATAACGTTTTTGGTAACTTATTTTTGTGAAAACAAAAGACCCCAAGGTTAGGGGATTATTGGTGACTTTTATATGTTTAATATGACTGTGTGCCATTGGTATAGTAAAGTATTGAAAACTTTAACTTTTATTTAACCTAAAACGATAGACACTAAGTGATCAAAAACGAACTCGATTGCACAGTACAGGTTTGCAGAATCAACCAATAATTGTAAGAACTATTAAATCAAGTTTTAAGTATTCATTGGTTTTTAAGTATTCAGCCCTATACACTATTTAAATTCTTCATGACTTTTAAAGCTATCTATATAGGAAATCTATAAATATACCATACGGACGTATACGAACTTGTAAACGCATTATAAGTTCATGTTAAAGACACTCGAGTTTGTAACGATTTCTCAAGTGGAAGATTGATGAAACCAGATTGCGGTCAGGTATTAAGCGCTTACCTCCTAACGTATTGGTCATTTATTCTGTTTTACTGTTATAAATAACACCTTAAGAATACACTAGAATTTGCAAATAATATTTCATTTTGTTATTATGTGTTTATTGATAGTTTTTCACTTTTTTTAAATTGCGCTTTCAAATATGTGTCAAACTAAATATGGAAGTGTTTACGGCAGTATTACACTGTTACTTTTTAGCGAGCGTTCAGGGTATGCGATCAGCGGTAAATTATATTTTATCACCAGTCGGCTAAGCAGTGAGAATAGTATGTGCAATATCTGATATTATAAGTATAAGTGAATTGAGTATAGACAACTGTGCGAAACAGTCACGGGTAGATGTGAAGGTCTTTAATACCCAAAACCTTCCCTTGTTATATACCGTATTATGTTAGAAATTACAACCACAAATTTACATGAAATGGTGTTTTTAAATTTTTTTTATTGGACTAGGTTTCAAACCCATAACGAGCTTGTAGACAAGAACATTTTTGTATGGAAATTGGTATATACATCGGTCGCATTAACCATTCGGCAACACGAGTAGGAAATGGACTTGTGTTTTGACTATGTAAGCAGATAAGTTTGAGTATTCGCGCCCTATATAACCTTATAAACACCTTTAATCCGTCAACACATTTTCTACCTTGTCAGTCAACATGCTTTCCTGTCATTACAACATCCGATTAGTCGCCATTTAACAGCAGTCTGTTCTATAATCCACACCCGTCTAGGGTCGACTAGAAAATTTTAAAGTGTAGACAAATTTAAGATGAGATGATAAAAATGTGGATCAGAGATGGAAGAATAGCATTTTGGTTTAAAACATCGGACCAATTTTCAAAGAAATTAAATTTCATATTATGTAAAACTTCACTTTGGCGTTTACAAATTTGTTTTTTATTACTAGCCGATATATTCTATAAATGCCACACATGTAGCTTTAGGATATATATTATAAATCCGCTATAATTACAATAAATTCAATATGTTTCTAATTAAACAAAATAAACTACAGGCCCTTGAAATGAGTGAGGAAGCACAGGTTGTCGCAGCTTTCGTATTTTTCTAGGCCTCAATATTAGCCAACACAAAAAAATATTCGACCAAAAATGTCTGCCAAGCAGTCCGTTACATTTTGTCTTCCTTATTTCTAGTGCCGCCAAATAGTAATATAATGTGGTTTGTTTTGGACTGAAATTCGAGCCGATTTTAGTTGTTTTAGACGCGCCAAAAGACCGTAGACGAATATGACCAAATGACCACGGTGGTCACTGGAACGTACCAATCGGATTTGCTCGGTTACGCTTTTTTGAAACACTTTTGTGCGGTCAAAGGTCGTGGGGATGGGTGTATAGTGTCGACCATTTACCTCTTTGTAGAACTTTTCCAAAAACTTGACGTTTGTCCGCCGTCGAACAGTTCCATCTGTCGTTTTTGAACTGGAACTGGCATTCGGAGATTGCAGTTTGAGCACCATCTCGAACCCGTACCATTATTTTTGGATGGCTGACAAAAGAAATTACGTTATTAGCCAAAACGAATGTGATATTAACCTATTAATAAGCCACCAACAAAATAGGAATTATTCAAAACGAAATTAAATTTGGGAAGAAATTAAAATAAACGGTTTAAGAATTTTTGAATAATATAGGTTACTTTACAAACATCCTATAGAAATGTCTCTCTAACATAGACTTACTTATCACAATAATTCTTTTGGGCGGGAACCAGTGAAATTTGCTCGCAGATGTGGGGTTCAATAGTTGAAGAGAGCGCTTGTAATTTTCCAATAAATCTGTGGAAAATAGTGTAACTGGTAAACCTTGAAATCTACCCGCAGGTTAAGATACTTGGTAAGGCAAAATAAATCGTCATATTAGCTCGTAACATCGTCGGGTAACAAAGAACAATTAATAGTAAGTCACTTGCAACTTAAACAATATTAAATATAAATTTAAAATAACTTTAAGTTTAAAGTATGATCGAATTAAGTTATAGTTCTGCGAAATTTGAACCAGCTTTGAACTAAAGATTGAGGGTGTGTGATATTATATTTCTTCAAGATAAATTTCGATGGGTTTCTAACACCAGGAGGCTAATTTTTTTAAACAAGGTTATATCACGTGCCAATGAAAATCCATATTAGCCCAAACTGCTATTGAATGAATTTCGATGGTGTTTTAAACCCACTATAGGTCAAACCAAACCCCTGTCTACAACCAAGAGCACTTGTACTAATAATATAGCCCTCCACTTATGGATCTGTAAAAGTTTTTAAGTGTCATAACAAAATTCGTCCAAATATTAGAACACAATGTTATAACCCAGGCAATTCACACTGGAAATGCAAATAAAACTAGAAAGGAAAATACCAGACTGTGTGTAAGGCATTCCTTTGGTATAATCCCTGGTTGTCTGAGCTTATCGTAGGTTGAAAGTACCGACATCTCTGCTTTATTTGACCTTTTTTCGAACAAGGCGTATGCAAACACGTGTATTGAATGGGCTATACCAAGATTGAATGGTTTTTCGATCCGCTTTGCAATACCATGAAAGGGATTTCGTCGAGTGATATTACATATTTGTACTGCTGTTCCCACGCACAGTCAATTACAGCAAATACTGAGAAATTAGGACTTTAAAATTCCTGACATATAGGACATTTGCAGGGATGTTTTATACAGTTAAATATATTTTATACTTTGTAAATATGTGTAAACATTGCATTTGACCCTTTCGCCTTGGCTATGATGCTCTGACAACTCTTGTCTACTACAGTCTCAAACATTTAAAGAGTAATTTCATACTTTTTTGACAAACCGTCATTTCTTTACGACCAATATTATCGAATCACGTATAACCGCCGAACAATGGTTTGACAGAGGAAAATCTGTCACCTGATATCATGATGACATAATCACCATGATTCGGGGGATTAATTTCCTCTCTGGGAGGTGAAAATCTTTCACGTTGCCAGGTAAAATTGGATACGGAAACAGTGACCTCTTTATTCAACACTCAATCCGCCATTTCGAAATGGTTTGTTTGGAAACTCATTTTCCGCTGGTTACATGACTGTTTGAGTAAATTACTGGTCCTCAATATTTGCTGCTTATTTAAATAACACATATTAAATGCTACAGCAAAAAAATAAACAATTAAATCATTCTAAGTTTGACTGATGGGAATATCTTATTTACGTAAAGTGATATAAGGAAATCGTGTAAGAACAATGATTGCGAAATAACATAATTCATTCATCTGGTATACGTAATTCTAAGATGTTTAATCGTGGGTATTTTCATTTCTTAATTTCGAGTTTACGAATCTATGTCGTAATCTCGCCAGGTGTCAAAGGACGCGACGGAGATGACATCACATTGATTTTAATCGATGCCGATAACGCGATGGTGCTGACTCAACTAGCGACACATTAGCCAGTGTTTTCGAAGTGCGGTCAACTATGTGAAAGTTAGTGTGATATCAAATAAACGGGAACCACTGGTATGTGTAATGATGGGTCTGACGAACCGGACGGTAGCATTTTGTCGGCGCTCTTCACTTTCAAGTGTGATTGTTTCCGTAATTGCATAGGTGAAATTTGCACAAAGCGTGTCGCTATGTATCATCTCTACATCACAATAAACAAACAAAAGTCAAGCGTCGTCGGGCGTAGGGAATAATGGGCAAATGATGGCGGCATTTTGTTTAGCCAAGCATGTCTAAACAGCACGCGGCGTTAGCGATTGCTATTTGTTGGTGGGGGAAACCACCGTAGCTAAATATTGGGTCACTATTTGAGGCGAGAAAATGAAAAGGTCAGAAACATTACAGCGTCAAGTTGAACAGGTGCTCTTTGGAATTGTTATTGGGGATTTAAAGCATATTTGCTTTGCAATTAGTACAATTTAACAGCTTGCTAATGGAGAGTAACGCAAAATGGATTTATCTGAACGAGAGAAAAGTATTTTGCGCTGTTCCCATATTCGAATGACATCATTACTGAGCCGACAAGACAGCCCTGGAGGCTGTAGAACGATTACCATATTTTTGCAACCCTGGTATAGAAATCGTTCTATACGACGAGGAATGGTCGGTAGAAACGATATGTAAGATCGTTGTGGGTTTACTTGACCTCTGGTAACCTGATACACCTACAAGATCACGCTCACTGTAGATATACTTTTCTACAGCACTGTGCCCTGTATATGGTCAAGACGATAACATGTAGCAAAGCGATGACAAAAGGATGCATTTGAATGGCGACGTCTGAGGGCGTTCAACTACTCTTACTCACTTCATTATAGACCTTTCCTTTCAGCTCGGATTAACACCTTTAGGGTGTACAATCTAAACCCTTTCTACAGTGGGTGATGATCTAAATTTAGATGTGCAGTGATCACGTTAAGGCACTAGCGTACTCTAACGCCGTTGCTTGTTGAAATTCGCTTTTGAACGCTGAAGTTTTGCGCTTTTACTTTCAGCGGCGAAGCGAAGTAACAAAGAAATCATTCCTAGGTATTTTCGCTAAGAAGAGTAACCCCAAACAATTGGCAACGGCGTTGGGACGACCCCCCACCCCAACTGTTTTGATCTACGCTCGTTGACGGTTAAATCGAATTATTGATGTTAGACAAAGGGGCGGAACCGCTAATCCAACAAAACCACTTCGAGACTTCGACATTTTTATCTGATGTATTTTAGACTAATTATTATTTGTTTTTTTGCAGTCAGATTTTAAAAACGATGCTGGTATGGTAGATCGTTTCAGAAACAATCAAAGGCAAACTACACATGTTTATCTTAAACCTCTACCAGCACTTTGAAGCTCCTAACCGCGTTTATACATCCCAAAAAGATTAGAAAGGTGAGGCAGTGGGCTTAGGCAGAAACAGGTTGGTGGATAATCGGGCCTCTAAGCGGATGGCCAATTAAACCTCGACCTGCATGCTTTAAGCCGACGCGTCTTTTTACCAGTCTTCACTTTGGTTAAACCGCGTACATATGTACAAGGTGTAACGGGCCATGAATTACCTTGGACGACACGATAAAATTGATAAGGTTTATGTGTACAGTACTTACAGCCAGGAACTGTGGGCACCCGACGAAATGCAGATATCGAGGATAACGATCACTAACAGAGCAAGGCGACGTGGCATTTTCGCGACATGCTGAAAAGTAAGCTCCATTGACAGATATAGGGTCTTTGATTAATTCACCGCGTTGCTTGTAACGGTTCCGCTGGCCGAGACAAAATTCCCGTCGTCAATGGGCAAAGTTTCAAAAATTTCTTTTCGCTGTTAATCGAGTAACCGATGTAACTGTACCCGATGTCAATATTTGCAACCATTTTTGTCTTGTGGCTTCATTTCGTATTCCAAACTAGCTGCAATATACCTATTCCCGTTATCTATGTTTAACCAGCTTGGTAGTTCTGCAAGAAAGCAAGTTTTTAAAGTTTGCTCAGGCCATCGACGAACGGCCAGTATGCAGTTGTAAGCGACCGGCTTCGATTTATATATCCGGCTAGACCGCTTTCTTCTGCCGTTTCTTTTAAATTCACATTGAAAGCACACGTCGCATTGAAGTTAAAACAAATACCATATTCCCTTTCGGCCATGTTAAGTGAAAAGTGATTTAACAAAACTGGTTAATTTCGGCGGCCATATTAAATTCTTATTAATTTAAAATTTTGTTTAATGAAGAGGCTATTCTACTTAAACTGTAGTAGTAGTATAATCAATATAGCCTACTTGCACTTGACAATGGTCTATAAATAACCCCTAACACTTTAATTATAGCCAAAACTTCGGAAAATTGATAACCATGAGCTGCTCAAATGCCTATCAAACTTGAGTTTGGAGCGCACATTTAACCACATTTAAGTCTGTCCATTGGACACTTAATCGTAATTGGCCTGAATTGACCCTTCAAAGTTATCAATTGATTGTTAAAGTGTTTGGAGCCTCAGCTAATTGCCGATTCCTGCACCCTTAGTCGCTTTGATCTTCTTGCAAAATTTGACACCATATACCCGTAGTCTGTGGAATACACTAAAACAGCGGAATAATAAGCTAAAAAAAACTCATACCCTACCAATCACAGTTGTTAATCTAAACTCTAAAGCAATGTTAATCGCATGATTTTCAAGGCATGAAAGACCGTTTTGGAAATAAAGATTAAGCACCCATTCGTAATTGGTTCCTCTTCCCACGGCCTATAGTCAGTGTTTTGCCGCTGTTTTGTCTCTGGACGATTCCGCTGCTACTGTTGAAGTTTTTTTTAGTCGTGTGGTTGAGGTACACGTAGCGCGTCATAACTTTGCACTTGACCTGGCTTCCGCGGTCAAGGTCTAAATGGTGAAAGTAAAGTTCCCATAACCAGCAATAGCATCCTCAATGTTGCTATCTCCCTGGGAAGGTGCTGAGATACGAAATCGGCCTGACCATCCCAATCTTTCTTCACGCTATGGTCCTCTCTACATGTAACTTAAAACTCGTGCAAATACAAACCAAAGCTATTTGCCCGGAAAGGAGTTTTCTCGAAAGACAAAGGCACCAAACGCTAAGCTTGCACGTCTATTAACAGTTTTTATGCGAAACGCTTATGGGAACTGTGACGTGTATGGAAGTGTGCTGTCGCCTTTGTGTCTCGTTGTCGCGTGTATTTTATTTATTTGACAACCACCGTTACATTACATATCATCTTGCACTTAATGTGTTGCATTGGCCTATCTGTATTCAGGCCACCCAAGTAAGTATGCTCATGGGAAATTAATAGGTCGAGTAATTCTATTAGCAGCAATCCGAAGACCGTGCATGTTCGTATATTTCCCTTAGATCTGGACGTCGTTGAAGGCAAACAGCTGATGCAATATTTAAGTCCTGAAAATAAATTGAAATACGGAAAGTATATCAGCGTACGTAACATGCGGCCATGCGCCATTTTACTGTTTAAATGTACTGTGTTTTAAATACAGCAATAAAGGTAGACAAAATAACCTGAATGATATGTATGCTGTAAGTCATATTTTATAACATTTATCTTATTACACCCTTCGATCATTAGATGCAAGAAATTAATATTAAACTTGCAATTTTAGTTTATTATGGACATATAAACTCTGCTAAAAGACAAATACATCTAGTAGTTATTACTCTGGTTGACATTGTCTTTTTGGAAAAGTGTGTTGTCATATTTTCTTTGTCGTTTTTTCAAGAATTGAACAAATTCGACATCCAAACAAACAGTCCCGCCACATTGCCCCAAGCAAAATTCGGCGTGAGATTTTACAATTTTGATTGCATCTCGGAAATTGCGTCATTCTACCAAGCTATAGCATCTAATGTCAACATACACTTGAAACAGATAAGAAATGACTAGCAATTTAGCCTTCAAGAATTTGATCTGCAGATTGAAATCTTGATCCAGGCGCTGGTGCGCATTTAGCAGTCTACGAGATTTTCCAATGTTTTGTTGATGCCCGTGTTTAATGCAGTCTACAAAATTCAAACTATGTGAAGATACCTAAAAACGTCAAATTGATTTTCCAACCATTTCCACTATAGTGGCGTTCTATTAGATGTGGTGTTCAATTAGAGGGTGGATCTATATCTTTCGACAGGGTGGTCAGAATTTTTGAAAGATAAATTTATTTAATATTCAAAAAAGACATCAAACGTAATACAATTACTGGTAAGTAATAAACAATTTTGTGTAGAAAACCTTTAGTTATTAAATAGCATAATGAATATCAAAGTGGTGGTATATTAGATGGTGACAATCTGTTTTTCAACCCTTTCTTTAAATTAAAGTGGCGTCCTATTAGAGACGGCGCTTAAATAAAGGTGACGTTCAAATAGAGGTTTTACTTTATTTACAGTTTAATAACAAATTCACAGCAAAAGGATAACAGGTAAAAAATAATTTACTTTTAAGGCGTTATAATGTGATAAATTCTTATCATTTCAGTTAATAGCATGTTAGGATTATTTCGACGTAATATTCAAAAATTATGATTAGCTTACATTTTCTAATTTACGTCTAGACAAATGCAAATGAAAATAAAAAAAATGTGCTACAGAAATTGTAAATAAATTATATGGGTTGAAATTGTATATTAGTTCATGATATGGCTATGTAAATTGATAATATCACGATATAAATGTTTAAAAGGCGTTTTCAAGGGAAGAAATAAAACCTCTTAGTTTGGTTAAGCCGTTTTCCTGAAAATACAGTATCATAAGTTTAAGTCTGTGTAAGTTGTATTGGTATTTAAGTCTATAGATCGACATGACAAAATGGTTTGACCTTCTTAGAACGGGCATCACACGCCGACTAGACTGTTTGAATTATGGAGGACTATTCTGCGTTCCGTACTTCGAACGTTTACCCCTCTGGTGATGGCTGACGATCGCTAAACCGATTAGATGATTTTTTGACGCTGCGCAATGTGCTCATCAATCGAAATTTTGTCTTAATCGAGTGGCACCTTCTGATTCCCATGCTTGTAGATTCACTCGCCACTTTACGGCATGAGCCACAATAAGATTGTGGCACAGTACAGTTTTCCACCGGCGCCATAAAATGTGTTACACGCCACGAAGCTCTCACCAAGGGAGAACTGACGCTTCTCAACTGGTGTGAACGTTTTGATCCCATGACGTGATATAAGCTTAACCATGTGCTGACTGTAAACATACACTTATCCCAGATCAAAAGGTAACGTACACCTTATCGCATTAAGAATCACATTAGGATTTATAGGCTATATCGGTTAGGTAATAATAGCCCTGTCATAAATACATATTGCAGGTATTCCCATAGTCAAAAGCGTACTAGCCTTTTTACCAAATTCCATATATACCATTTTAGACTAATTTAAAACTTGTGCGTGACATCTAATTTTCAAAGGGATGATTGGAAGATATATATTGAGTAAGAACCGCATTGAAAACGTCTTTTGAGTAAGGATTTTGGACTTCAAAAAACATCCATCGAAAAGATATTTCGAAAACACTTCGAAGTTTTGGCTTTTAACATACCGTAGGGAACACAAATTAAGATTTTACTCAGGTACAGTTCTAAAGAGTTTATTTTGTCATTGCTTGTTTTACTGTAATTTAAGGTGTGTTTCAAAATGATTGATACTGTGCTTAGATTTCACTTGATTTTTCCGTGGGAAAATTAGTTTAAATTGTTAAGTGAATGTTAAAATGTAGCTCACAAAGTTATATATTTTACGTTTTTCTGACAAGGCATTACAAAACTGCATTAGGTTAAATGGGCTATGCTAAACACGAATACGTACACAGAGCAACAGACTTTGACAGTGATCCCTTTAGTTTTCAAACTGATCAAAGCAGATTGGCTATCAGTTTAAAATCAGGACATACATCGTATGGGGCGGAGTCTACACATGCCAATCACTACTGGCTGCTCGCTTTGTGGCCGCCGATACTTAGTCAGGGCGTGGCCATTTTGAGACGAAATCATCCTTAAAATATTTCGCTTTCGATTTGGCTTGATGCGCGGCCGAAGTTCTTAGGATTACAGCATCAACGTCAAGGTCGTCGCAACAACTGAAAGGCCTCGACGCTACAGGATGCGCGAAGGGTCCGACTTACGTCAGCGGACGAAATTATACGTGGGGAGCGCATTGATTCTGTCGCCTGCATTTACGGGAAGGCCCAGCCATTACTGTACGGGCGTTCCCAATTATTTAGACTCATAAATTCGCAACAAAAGACACGAGCAATGTACGCTCATCAATCAGACGGCCACGGACGAGTAGATTCGAATGAAGAATTAAAATTAACCCACTAATAATCTGTACGTTTGTTGCGTTTCGCTGGCACCACGGCATCCCACAATTAGATCGAATGAATTGTTATCTCAGACAAAACAATTTGCTCAACTATCGTGTGGCCTGATGTAAAAACTATTTGCCAAGCCCATGTATTGTTAATTCGAAATGTATCAATTGATTCCAATTTTCTCACTGACATGGCAATGATTCCACAAGACCTTGTCGTAATCAATTATAACACTATAATTTTAATCAATTTTGTATTTTTTGCTAACAAAATTTTAGTTAACAAATTTTTAAATAATTATTGACTAGGGGAGGCCAATCCAATTTGCTATTATCTTGTCCATCACTTTTCTGCTGAGATTTTACTAACAACTAATCACCAAACATAAAAGTATTTTTTAAAAAATTATGGCTTCGGTTAAGACCTAAAAAACTATTTGTTTATTAAGGCAGATTCCATTAGTAATATTTTAAATAAACAAGAATTAATATCATTTTTATTCGCTAGAGCCATGCCATGGTAAACAAGTGGAACAACTAATTATGCAAAAGTTATATGTGCTGATGTTTTAAAAATAACCAATTTGAGAGAAAAACTTAACTGTGACAGTCACAGTTACACACTATTGTTTTCTAAAACAAGATGATCAGAAACTTCGGTAAGAAATAAAAAAACAGTCGCGTACTATTGCCATTTCTATTCATTGCAATTAACAATCTTTTCTGAATCAGTTGTGTTAATTTGTTACAAAAACAAGGTTTTTATTAAGTATGGCATATATCACAATTATCGAGTGGCGCGTTTTAAAATGGCCGTGTTTAGTGCAATTTCTACACCACCAGGATGTATGTTTATGTCTATGCTCCTGAAGATATAAAATGTTAGTTTTAGAGGAACGGTTCTGTAGCCGAATGATTAACGTGGCCAATTCATATACCTCTTCATATTAAAAAAACGGTATTTTTGACAAACCCACAATGGGTTCAAATCTTAGCCCGGTAAAAAAGGATTTTGGCTCAATTAATTAGTCGTGCAATATTACCCGTTTTGTTAACTTCTTCATATATTGATTCAGTGCAACGGTTTAATTTAAAGTAAGGAATTGAATTTCTTACACATTCCTTAGTCCGCCCGGTATTGCACAATTAGCAGTCAACCGAGCGGGCAATAAAATCTCAACCCGCTGTTGTACGTTTGTGTGGCCGAATGGTTAACGCGACCAATACATGTATCAACTATACAAAAACGGTCTTAGGTACGAGCGCATCAAGGGTTCGAAACTAAGGCCGATAAAAGTTCAAACAAACAGAAACCAGCCATAAGCCGGTCCTCCGAGCGATCTTAGTGACGAACGCGCCATTTCCAGTAAAAGTCGGTGGATAGAACAGGCGTGTAACCATTTATTTAATTTTTCCATTTGTTTAATTAGGTGAACAGCTTAAACTAAATTTGTGGCAGTAATGGTTGGTTGGGTAAGAGAGATAACCGGTCTGGAGTACTGGTTGATAATCAGACCAATGTGTTATCATAGCTTTGTAGTCGTTAGTATGAATTTTATCCGTCAGGTGATACTTTAACCTACCTTATACTTGTCACCGTGTCAAATAAAGCTAGCAGATTTCTGGATCGAATTGATTAGACGTCCATCGTAATTAAAAAGTTGATATTTTATTCTGAAGCGAAATGGTGAAACGTCGGAACGCGAAGCATAAAAAAACATTGCACGAACAAAATTTACCCAATAAAGCAAAAAAACGAGCGGACTATAGAAAACAATGGAAGAAATATGCACTGTCCTGGGGTATAGAATTTATGTACAAACTGAAAAAATCGGGGTTAGAAATGAGAGGCAGCCCAACAGCCTGTTAAATATTATTATATAAAAAAAATGAAATATTATTTCGTTATAAATATTCAAAACTCAAAATTTTAATTAACAAAATCATCGAAAAATAATTGTGAAGAACGTAGGAAGAGAATGAAGAAAATGATGCGAAGAAAAAGAGGTTTGAAAAATAATCAAAATTGTGTCATCGGCTGTTTACTATCACAGTACAACGTGGTATAAATGAATGAAAAGTACAAATCGCGGCATTTTATATTAAACATTGTTTTTGGGGCTATAGCCTAAAGTCATCAGAAAGAAAACGCTCTGGATTTTTTATCAAAACTAATTCCATTCAAAAAATGAATGTGAGGTATAATGTAATACTCCGAACGATACTATTGTGGTTTGACCATAATAAAGAATTCGATTAAGGGGTGCTTGGCTGGTACAACTCGGAAGTTGACAGCATTCAGTTCACAGGATATGTAATACTTTGAATACTTAATTAGAGATTGTGCTGCAGTAACTGTTTTCCAAGATTAGTGGAGTCTTTTACAGCCTGTGTGGTTTGTCATTTTGTTCCGTTTTGAATTGGGTTGTCCTTGATAGGTTCATCTGTGTTCGTCTCTTTGGCGCCGTCTACCGGGTGGGGAATTTCGGGATTCTGCTCTGTCAAAGGTGAAGGAACTTGTTTCCGATAGCTCAGGTAGTCGATCGTCGAAGAGTTGCGGAAGACACAGTCATGGTTGCTCACTAGCGAACAATGGTTCCCAAGGCGACGATGCACACGGGCTATCACCTTTAACGCGTGTCCGAGTTTTAGGCCCATCCTGTCCACGAGGTGTCGCTCGGCAAGCAATGGTAACGCATCTCCGTCAATGCAGTGTTCGCGGAAAACCTAGAATTTTACAAAAACCGTGATTATTATTTCTACAACAAACTTAAACTTTATATAGGTCAGGCTTCGGCAACCTTTTGCACTTAAAAATCTATTTAACCGATATTCCACTAATTAAAAACTCACTGGGAGACGCACTAATAATATTTTTGCAATAAAAGGGAAAATAACGCTGTATGATAAAGAAGCCAGTTTCTAGCAAGCGCTTAACTTTTAAACTTATTAAGCGCTCACTACAGTAGAAATAAAATTTATAAGAGCCGTATCAGAAGGATGAAAGAGTCGCGGATTGCCGACCGCTAATTTTAAGTTAATCTATTTTTAAAAGTAATGAGTCATATGTGGTAAACACTGACACTGTACAGAGAGAATGACATAATACAACCACTTACATCCTGGTACTCCCCGCAACCAACTTCCTTTAGAAACTCGCATACGCCATCTACCGACAGCTCCGACATTTCGTCTATGGCACAGGCGAGGTCGCGCAAGCGCGCGTCGAGGATCGAGTGCTGGCAGGATGGTTCACCGTAGCCACAGCATCTATCCGCGGGGAGGCCATCATGGTTTTGCCGATCGTTACAAAAGAACGGCAGCCGGGACGAAGAACCGGGAGAAGCGGATTTCGAACTGAGCTTCGAAGTTTCGAAATTACCTTCAACCCGCTTGGGGACGCTGTTGTAATCACGTGACCGGTTGTTGTTTTCATCCATGTAAGATTTCCTATAAATGAAATCATTTCAGCGTTCATATTATTTATTTAAGCAAAATTACGCACTTGCGTTAAGCAAAATTACGCAATTGCGTTCGAACTATGCTTTATATTCCAAGACCAGTGATTTTATAAACTAATCAGGGCTTTGAACTAATAACGCTCCCAAAAAATTGTTTTTCAACTGAAAAATATAGAGATTATGCCGAGTATGTTTATCCGACAAGAGGATGTGTGCGGGCAAACGGACAATGCAACCGACGCATTCTTAAAAGGCAACCAGAAAATACTTCGCCGCGTGTCTTGCGGTTTTAAAAATTCCCATTAAAACAATTCAATTTTCCATTAAAAACAATTCAAAATCATTTGCAGGCCTACCTGTCAATTGACCCGGGCAATGATATAGGTGGCGCGCTTGAGCTAAGTCTGCGAGTAAAGTCGCTTGACCTTGCAAGTTCGTCGTCACTTGAAACACGTTTGCCCACTTGCGGTGCACCAGAGACTGGGAATTCTGGAGGACTCGAGTCGGAGTGACGACTGGAAACAAAGAAGTTCGTAGGTTCAATGAAATATGCTAATAACAAATGTTTACTTGTGCCTTGGTTAACGCGACCGATACATGTACCGACTCCTATATACAAAAACGGGTATAGTAACAGGCCCAACACGAGTTCTAAACTTAGCTCGGTTAAAAAATGTTTTCAAAATACAATTAGTACACGTTTAAAACAATTTGACAAATGTAATCCCCCCATCCCGCCACACACCTATACGCGCTGGAGTATGGATGGTTTGGCAGCGCATGTATGTGTGTGCGTGAATCTATATTAAAAATTTGTAATATGTTTCAATTAAAAACAATTAAAACATTAAAACAGCAATGAAATAAAATTGGTTAAAATTATGATCCGACTTACCCGTGAGCGTCTTTCTTCTTGCTGTACGTGAGTGACAACATGGGAATTGCGTGGTTTTGAAGGTTCAACATCTTCGTTCCTCTAGAGTCCGACCTTCCTTGTGGACGTGATCTTTGCTCCTCTTTCCGTCTTCCAGAAGAATTTGTTCTTCGAGGCGAAGTTGTATACGGGAATTCCCGGCGCGAATTACGCCCTCTTCTGGTGTCCGGCGAGTGTCGGTTCCCTCCGTTGGGTGGCGGGGGCATGCCGAAGTAATGGTGGGTGTGGGTGGGATGATGAGTTCCACTATGTGGACTGTATGAAGTCGGCCGGTGGTGAAGGACGGTTACAGGAGCTTTGTTACCTGGACTGTAGAAAAATATATCGAGTATAAGCTTCATTCTTCCCCAGGAAAACAAACTATAACTAAAAAACAACATAATTTCATAACAATACTCACAGACTAGGTGGATCGTATACGCCGCAGTTGATTTGCCTGTCATCCTGAGAGCTCCCGTAGTAGTGGTCTCGCGACGAACCGTTCTTACGATGAGGGGAAGTAAGCTCCATCATCGGCTGTTGGTGATTCCTTCCCGGAGCACAATTTTGGGGCGATGAACCGTCATACCGTCTCGACCTTGGCGACGTCGAGTCGAGGCTGATGTAGCCCCTGGCCGGGGTTGACTCGTCCATTCGCGTAGGAGTCGGTGGTGTGCTCGTTCCGTCCGGAAAGTTTCCGCCGGAAACGCTTGCCACCGCCCGCTTCATAGCGTCGAACAACGCGTACTCTGCGAACCCCAGATTGGGCCGGTAACCATTTGCAACGGGGTCTCTGTAGTCGGGGTAAAGCCCCCTACCATTGGGGGAAGTATGGTTGGATTGATTTCGGTATTTTGGTGACTGATTTGAATGCTCTTTGTCATTGGTCCTTTAAAGATTAAAAACATTTCGATTTAATTATGCACGGTCTTTATAAAATATTCTCAAATAGCAACATGCTGATCTTACGCAAAAAACTAATGCAACACATTTTCAGACGTTTAAAAACGATAATAATTTTTTTGAAAATGACTAAATGTTTTTTCCTTAAATTTCGTTTTTTCCTTAAAGCCCCGAAGTTGCTTATACTAAAAATTCTTAAACTTTTCGTTAACTTACGTTTTGCCGGAAATCTCCTTTTTGGGTCCATTTGAAGCCAAACAAAGTGGTTCCGAAGCAGATATGCCGAGGTCTCCGTTTGGACGGTGTTGGTCCCGATTGCGATCGATATTCATTTCGATAAAAGCTCCTGTAAAGGTAAACGTAAATTTGCACCGCAAACTTCAAAAGCAATTGATCTAAACATCAGCATAACAGTAACATATAGCGGTCAAACAACAGAGTGCTAAGAACACTAGAATACAAATACACATATTCTACTTTTGAGGTTTATCAGCCACAAGAGTATTTTAACATTAAAAATGTAAAAAAAACAACAATAAATTGGTCAACAACAACATTTACTGCACGCTTTACTTACCATCATCATCCGAATACCTTCGTTTCAGCGGTGGGCTGTCTCCCTGTAAACAAACACCCTTTTCAAGCATTTTAAACCAACTTTATAAAAACTTAAATATTCTTAGACAAAACGTCCCAGTTTAGAACATACATGTTTAAAGCAGGCGGTACTTAGTAAACCAAAGACGATTTTCAAGCATTTTAAACCAGCCACATTAAACACCTCAATACTCTTAGATAAAACGTCCCAGCTTAGCACCTGTTTAGAGCGTACATCAGGCGTTATTTATTAAAGCTCTGTTATTGGCGAGTGGCACGTTGGAATGTTGTCATATAAACCGGAAGCAGAGGCAGATGACCAGTGATTATTGCGTCACAAAAAAATACCAAAATGACAGACGGGATGAACCAACAAACCGACGGTAGATTGATGCAAGCTAATCGCCTCCTTTGCAAATAATCCAATGCATGATAACAGAGCCTATGCGTTGAAAACTTAAACCTAATCGACAGTTTTTTTCAAGGGTAAACCATTCCAGATATAAATTTCGTTTTTTTTATATAATTAAACCTAAAAGTGTGTCTATATTTGTAACGTTAATACTGGATGTCTTTTGTTTCAGTAGAGCTCACGAAAGAGTTGACATGCCTTGCTAGTGATTTGTAATTGCCGTTAGTGCACCGCGGACAAATCTTGTTTGTGTGTATATTGTTGTGTATCATAGTATTTGTTGCATCACCGGATTTCCGCTTCTTATAGTCCAGAGAGCTGCATACCCACACAGGACACAAACAACACAGTAATTGACTCAAAAAACTAATAATCCTGACTAATATTTTTGCTGGTTGATCAAAAAAAGGATGTCATCATTAAGGTATTTTAAGTAGAGAACGTGGGGGTATATGAATTGTGATGTAAATATGAAAATCACACTCCAGTTAAGCCGCGACAGTATTTCTGAAGTCTGGTCTCCATAACGTTCAATGAATGTACCTGGTTACTGCTGGATCTCAATTGTCTTTTTCGGTCACAATCGCCGCCAAGTGACGTACCGGAACTGCTCCGTACACTTAAGTCCAGAGATTCGCCTCCAGCCGTTACGTCATTTCCCGAGATGGCCTTTTTGCTGTGCAGTTGGGAAATGATCGAACTCAGACCGCCTTCCCTCCTGAAGGGAAATTCAATATTTAAATAAAAGTGGAAACTGAGGGCGAATTCACAGTTTAAATAAAAGTAGACGTGGGCATATGAATCATGTGTATGATCGGTCCTTGTATTTTTGGATCACTTTAAACTCACTATATCGGGAATTTAGCAGATCTTTGCTAGATCATAATACACAATTGATAACCAGTAATTTCCGTCTTTAAGGTATCCAAACTAAATTATTAGGCAAGTTGTTATAACATACGCCCTAACCTTAACCGTGGTCTAAATTTCTAGGTTTAATATCCCTAAATTGTAAAGCACCCGGTCCTGCAAGTAGGAATTCATTTAAATGTGTATCGTACCCCTTGTGTGCGGTGGGCGCATGGGTGTCGGGCATTCCGAAAGCTTTGTTTGAATCAGTCGATGAAGGGGTCGACGGTCCAGTTGAAGCGGCGGTATTCTCGGACATAGAATTCCGCCGGACTATGTCGGCAGACCCCGATGTAATCGGACGCTTTTTGCTCGATTTCTCCTGCACAGTAGGTAAAGTAACTTATTGCTCAAAGACATTGATTGTGATATTTATAATCAGAATTGATTTGCATCTGTTTAGTTAACGACAGACGTTATATTACCGAAAGCATTCGTGACAAAATGCAAGCAACGGAAACAAAATTGTTTATACTTCGTGCCGGTAGATATGGATTAATGGCTACCACTAAAATAACTTGTGTCACTTGCCTTGCGTTATGTATCGTATAACAATAATATAAGACTCTTTTGGGCGCACTCTGCCTACCCTCTTTTATTAGGCACATTCTATAAGTTTTATAGGATATTGGGCATTATATATTAGGTTGATGACCACATTCAAACACTAGATTGTATGTCTACTTTAGCGGCTTTTTCTAACTAATTTGCGCTAACCGCGATATAAGGTGAAGCAAACAAACATAACTTTACCTTTATATTCAGAAAATCAAAATCGTCGGTATTTTTGCTTAAATAAAAACTACCACACAAATCCTGTGAATCTTTTAAAATATCAGTTTATTAGTTAATATAAGAGCTCAATCTGGGTTCAGAGGTCAAGCCGCATATCACAGATATAGATCAAACTGACTCTGGTTCTAACAGTCCGCTTCTGCTGCTGCATTCTCTTGCTGAATAAGGCTTGCAATGGTCGGTGGTGTGGTAGAGTGGTGCGTTTTCCTTGCTTCATCGTTTCCTTCCCGTGCCTGCGCGCTGTGTCGACGCTGTGTTCCTTCCTTCCCGCCATCGACTGTCGGGCGGTTTCTGGCTAAGCAACCACGGGGTGGATTGTGTTTGCTATCTCTCTCACTCGGCACATCATTTTTTTTAAATATCTTTGATACAATCCTCACAACAAGCTTAATCTTGGACACAATCCTCACAATAAGCCCTCAATTACTATAAGCTGGACGCCATCATTTCCTCTAGTTGTTATCATTCGTGTCTCGTATATCGGCAGACACTGATTATTAAACCATGCTTTCCTATCTAGCGGAAAAACACTTTGCAGTTAATCGGATCACACCATCCTTGTTACCTATACTAATGACAAAAAATTCTAATTTGCTCACGAGAGAGACCGGAAGAATTAAGAACAGTAATAGGCCATGACTGAACTCCGACGTCATTATGGGTCTCTTCTGTCAACTAATTTTGAATTGTTTCCGAATAAACACAAACTTGTACTAAATGCTCCAAATCGAGTGCACCTGTGTTTCTCGAACTTTCTTCCTGATTTTAACCCGTTAAAACGTAGTTTTGCAAAGCTGGATTAAGGAAGTCGTATTGGACAGTTTCTTCAAAAATTTCACGCGGTTTACCAGCCGTATGCAAAATAATGGTCTGATGTGAAGCTGATACCCAGGTGAAAGATACGCACTTCCTTTCAAAGCAAGCGGATATAACTCTTTGTGTATACACGGCTTTTGAATAGCAAGCACTAAACTGCCTCTGCGATAAAACTTCAATTCTAAACAACTCTTATTGCCTATACTTCCGTGACACCATCCACATACACTCCTGTGAGCGCAAATGGATTTCAACAGTTCCAAATCTGTTCGCTTTATAGGATAATATTTCCTGATTGATTATGTGGTTTCACAGGAGAATTCGATTCGAAGAGGGTCTAAGCCTAAAGGCTGTGTGTGTGCGGGTGCGTGTGCGCGAGCGCGCGTGCGTCCGCCGTTCGATAAATAGAGAATATGTCACGTGGTTTCCGCAGTTTCCTTCCTGTTCGGGTACAGAAATCAAAATAGCGCTTCCCGCATTTGTTCTGCAGCACCAAACACGCTCTGGCGCAAAACGGCAGAGATAGGGCTGGCAGTCTACATTGCTGAACCCGACCCAGAAGAACATTGCAAATTATAAACATCCACAGTCACTTACCACCACAGCGGGTCCGTGACCTTTGCAGTAATCGCATTCGCACACAGGAGGGTGAACTTGAAGAACGCCCTTGGACATAAGTGTTTTGAGGCTTTTCCCGCAGTGTCTAATGCTCCTTTTCCAATCTTTTGCCGTTTCTCGACCACTGATAAACTGGAATTCGTTCGGTGTAAGCCATTCCTCGTTGAACAGTATTGACTGGCCTGCGATGTAAAAAAAAACGGTCATTGCAACATTGTCTCACGATATCCCGAATTGTATACAAATTTAACAAGTTATAATATTAAATAACGCAACAATGATAGAAAATAGTCTTGAAATTAGTCAAATATCAAATTTTGAAATGCAAGGGCGATAAACCGAGTTACCTCTTTATCGTCACCACGTGGACATTTTAAAACACGAAATGGGACAAGTATAAGTTTATCGCATAGAAAATTATACTGGGTGTTGTAGAAAGGAAGCAAAAGTTCAGTAAAATTTATATTTCAAAGGGCTGTTTCTGCATGCAGGGATAATTAAATAGATAAAACTCATTTAACATCTGTCAATTTGTCTCATTTCTAACACGAGAATTTACCTTTGCTGCCTTGGCATAGTTTTGTGACGTAAAGCATCCCTTTATTCCCCCCGCATTCGACCTCGATGACCGGTTCGTTGGTATTATTGTTTTCGAGGCAAATTTCGACTCCGAGTCGGGAAGGATCGTCCGGTTTTTCGATGGTGTAGCGCGTAACGAAGTGGTGCAGACTGGCGGACGATTGATGCGAGTGCTGGCCACTGATCATGCGGCCACTGCCGGTCGGTGGACTTTCAAGAGGACCTAGAAACATATGTACTTATTAGACTTGTTTAGAACGGTCGTGTGACCGAATGGTTTGTGCGTTCGATTTATATACAGGATTATGTTATAAAAAAACGGTATTGGTTACGGGCTCGTCGAGCGCTCGAAAGTTAGCCCTACAAACAAAATTAGTTTCACTGACAACGCTTCGTTCAATTCATAGCAGAAAATAATTCCAATTCAACTGCATAAAGTAAATTTTATAAACGTATATGTTATTTTTGTGTTCATTTATAAAGTAATTTTAAATCAATTTACACGTATATTCAATATTATTCGGTTTGTGGAATAGCGTTCTGGACAAGGATTTCCATTGCAAATTATTACAAGAAATTTGTGGATACGGTTTTGTGACCCTATTATTTGAATATATCAATAAATACCTTGCATTTTACTGTAGGTTTGTTTTTAGATAAACAGCGCGCGTAACATGGCGGACGAGGTTAAAGACCGCTCGCTTACGCACCCGTGCGGCCTAATTTTTACAAATCGTCTTTTGCGACGGTTACTGCAATGACTAAATCGAAAAAACGCGGCAAACCGAATATCCGGGAAGTCAGGAGAGTAATTTAAAAAACATACTTCGTTTACAGCCAAGGTCTATTATTTATCAAAAATACTTCAAAGTGAACTTTCTGATGGAGTTGCATAATCGTGGTTTCAGGAAGGCAACCCTAACTAATCAAGTTCTCCACCTATTGTCTTGTCACTTTGACAAAGATGAAGCGTAAACTATAGTAATGAGAAGAGACATTTAAATTTAATTTGTCATTCGCCAGTTGCGAATACTTGGTGAATAATGAGATAACAATTGTTCTAATACGCAACCCACAAATTTGCGCCCAAGAAAAATAGCGGAACTAGAAATATCGTTTGGGGCTTTTGAAAACGTTACAGGAGCTAGCGCCTGACGAAATAAGTACTTCGTAAAATATTAAGACTAGTCGCTTTATGCTGTAAAAAATTACGACCCGAAAACAATGGCGACTTGTAATCGTGGCGATATCGTTTAGTATTTCTAATCTGCGTGAGTTTCGAAACCTTTTCGCTAGTATTAGTTATCCAGAAAATAAATTTACTTTTCGAAACAAACTCTACGGACAATCGACATTGAAACATGGGTAACTGAAATTGACAACGGACGCTGCTGGTTCAATTCTCGCAGAATTCTACAAGACTAATTGCTCCGACTGACTGTGATCGATACCTTTTCGCTACCGTCGCCTGCGCTACTATCCAGCTATACCGTAATTAAAAACGTTTAGTCCATTCCGCGTTTCTTACTTCTCTTAAACCTTCCAGTTGTGAAGGGGCTTGGCGTTGGAAAAAAGAATGAACTCTTTCGAAGAGGGGAATTTCCCCAAGATAACCCAAAGTCCCAGCGATGCTTGTCTGCTTCAGGAACGAGTGGGTTTGAATTTCGGGAGCCGCCAACAGAGTATGGGTAAAAACTTCCACTATTCCATAAACTAACTGCGCGCGCTTTCCAGTCGGCGCAAAATAAATTCGAGCTATTCCCGAACGACATTAACTTTGCTAACGACTTTTGTGTTTGCACCTGGTAGTAATACAATATCAACATTATAAAATAAATAATCTATATTTTTCCTGCAGATCGTATATAACATAATCTTCATCTGCAACTGCGTACTGAAGTGTACTACAACGCAGTCGAGGAATACGGAAAATACAGCAGATTAGAGTCAACTCCCTTTTTCTCGCGCAGTCCATCAGCCACGGCTGTCGGTGTCACGTGTCGGCGTCACGCTCGTCCGAGCCGACGCGACATTTCGCTTCTAGATTTGACAAATCGTTTTGTGATGTCAGACTTCCGGAGATGCACCAGCCGAGCGTAGGTTCAGTTGCTCTTTTTGTGCAAGGAAAATGCATATGATTGCAATTTGGGGTGGCTAATTCGGTAGATTTGAATAAATTTAAAGGTTGTGTCGTTTGATGACAAGAAAATGTATCTCTATGTACCTGTACTGCCTCTAAGTCCCAAAGTTGAGCAAGAACGCACCGATTTCTTGCTTTCTGCGCGCGCTGTTTTAAAAGTCTTGTTGGTCAACAAACATGCATGTCAGAACACGTGATCATCGATTCGGGCATTCGCGTGCCAACCACAACGACCGGGGTCGCCAAAAGCGATTAGTCACCTGACGGTCACGTCACGACTTTGTCAAGTCGGCTCTCGCCCGATAAGAAGTATGGTTCAGACATGTCAAGGGCAGAGACAATATATTTTGGCTTAAACCTCGTGTATCACTCGTTCGGTAGAAATTGTCCAAATTTCCTGTTTATAACTAAGCACCCTTATTGAAGGCAAACACATTTTATAAATTAAACATTTTCAATGATGGGAAATTTATCGCACCATTTACCCACACGGTACAGGTATTAGATAGAAATAGCCTATAATCTTGATTCTTTTATGCATCAACCCTTTAAACACAGTCAGCGTACTTGCAAAACACAGTGTTTCCGCGTAAAAATCCAGGAACCAAATTCGTCACAGCGAATTCCCGGAGATGCCCGTGCGAATTTTGAAACTCGCAGCACTGCGTGTTTGTTTACCAATGGCTGACGAGTTATGATGTAAAGCTGGACAATTCCGGTTGACAACCTGGTCACAGAACGCTAACAGCCAGTGGGGGGAATAAAGTATCACTACACGACCTACACTGCAGTGTGCGTACGTACGTAGTACGGTCGTTTGGCCGAATGGTTCACCCGACCGATACATATATCAACTATATTAAACGGTCGTAGAGAAAAGCCCGTGATGGGATCGAATCTTAGCCCGGTAAATAAACAAAAAACGTATTCTTCTTGACACTTCGTTACTCGAAACATTCAGTTTAGTATAATACTACCTGAAAACGGAACGTTGCGTTTTGGCGACAATTTTTTTCCGTTTATAATTAGCCCATGCGATAAAGTGCAAGTTTCGTACGATTCGTTGAATGTACGTGTTAATTTTTAGGCCGATGCGATATTTTGGAAGCGTATATCCTACGGAGTAATTATGAACCCATCATTGAACAACTAAAGAATCTCCTGTTGGTAATTACGATTGAATATTTCCAACTATACGATGAAAGGATCCAAAATATTGAGATTTCTGAATAATAAGGCAAAACGTAATGACTAAGGACGGTCGAGCTTAAGGTGTCGCTTTTTCTTTCAATATACAAAACACATACGCATACAAAATTTCCCGTATGAAATCCAGTAGATTTGTGAAACATACGCGATTGGCGTACTTTTGGGGGTTCTGTTTTGACTGGTAAAAAAATTAAAATGGACTAAAGTAATGAAGAAATGTAATCTTTAGAATAGTATCCGTGAATCTTTGAAAAAAAATCGCGCAGTCCAAAAAGTCATTGCCACTAAATGATCCGCGTATTTGAGATGTCAGAAATACATATTTATACGTTCGATTATTTTTGTTCATTAATTACAGAAATATATTTCTATGAAAATGACAAAAAGCCAAATCAGTATACTGGATTTGGCTATCACCTTTATTCTACGAATTGGGGAATATAACGCGTGCTTGACTTCGAGCCTGTATGCTGAAAGTGGCAAAACTATTGCCAAATTCATGGTTGTGGACAATAGACATAACAGAAACAAGTTTCGTGTTATAACACAAACTGTTTGGTGAATAAATTATAAAGTTTGGCGCTCGCGAGACTTTGGTACCGTGAGGCGATTCCTTGAGTTTCCGGGTAGTTTTGCGTCAGAGAACGAAATTCGACGAGTACGGAGCAGGTCAGTCACGAACGGCGCCGGTCCTTTGCGCTTTTGCGGCGCTGGCTAAAAATAGCGTCTGACGGTGCTCGATTAGTAGCTGTAGTTGGCATCGGGGGATTCGGAAACCGTATGATAAGATCGCCTTACTTTATAGCTATTTCGTGCGTTTCTGTAAAGGGTCAATTCCACACTTGGAATTTAGCGAAAGCGCATTCAAAATCCACTTCGCGCAAGCCGTTGGCACCAGAAACGCCAACAGCTACTACTAACAATATAACGCTGGCCCCCGCTTACTTTACCATAATTTGCTTTACCTAATCATTTTCACCAATTTTGTGTTAAAATACTACGATTTAAAGGTTTAGTTTGATTTACCTGTAAACAAAATTAAAACGAATATACTTAAATACGAGATTCTTATTAAAACCGGTCGATTTTTGTTGAAAATCAAAAATGTCTGTCATGGTTTACGCGTCAGATTTATCTCAATTTGTCAGTGGATTAAATCGTCATTTGTTATTTTGCAATAGCAGAAATTTACCAAATCAATTATTCGAACAATTAGCCAGTAATGTCAGTCATTTTCCATCGGTTTGACTCGCGCTTGGATTGTAATGAAATTGCGAGTTGAATCCGCGAAGCAATGATAAAAATTGTTATTCTAGTCAAAATGGCGGATTTATTGGCGAAGATATTTTGTCCGAGCTCACATGACCCGTTACAATGAGGGTCATAATATCCGGCGAGTCTACTTTTTGTAAAATATAAAAACATAAAAAATACACCACGATTGTGACGTGTGCATGCTAAATTTGGACGAAATATATGGCGCTGTAAAACCGTGTTTGGCGTGATGCGGGTCACTGTGACTGACCATTACCGGGAATGAAGCTTAAGATCCCAGGGTCGGTGGATCTTTCGGCAGATCTTTTTTTTTGCATTGAAATCAATCCCATTTATTGTACACCCGGAAACGCTAGGACTTACCGCTGTAGTTCGACGCTGTCTTTCCCGCATGGGGGCGGCAGACAACCATGCTCGCAGAATCGCTGTGACGTAGCTGCTCTGCGAAGGTTTCCGGGGAGAGTTCCGCTGGAGGGCGCATCATGCCGCTAAGGGGTGAACGGTAAGCGGCGTTCAGTAGCCCGGCATCGCCACCTAGCGCACGGAGATCACGACCCATAAGAGCATCAGGTGTTGCGCCGAAGTAACTGAAAATAGATCGAACAAGTTTGAGACCAACGGGTACGGTCGTGTAGCCGAACGCGACCGATACATATACCGATTCTTAAACAAAAAAACGGTCCTGGTGAGGAGACCATCATGGGTTAGAAACTTGGCTTGGTAAAAAAAGAAAAAAGTTTGAGATCAATGTTACGTAGATGATGCCTATTTTCTAGCAGAAGGAACCATCTGTCCTAAAATTAATTCATGTAGTATCTAAGACGTTTCACAGGAAGGAATGATTTAGTTAAGCCAACTTTCTTTATTAATCCTATTTATTCTAAAACAGCACCCAATTAAACAACAAAAAAGAAAGGGAATACCTTTCATTCGACGGTAAAAATGTCATCAAGTAAGGGAAATTCTAAAACATAAATTGCACTATACCCCGCGTTTAAAGACGACATTATTTTGTCTGCAAGCGGCATCTCCATTGGTTCCTGTTTCACGTTGAAGAACGCTCTCGTTGCCAGTAAGTTCAAACTGAAAAGCAATATGTGTTAAAACGAACCTGTGCGAGGAAAAAAGGGAACACTAAATGTGGGCAACACTAAAAGGAGGGAAAGCGGGAAGAAGGGAAGGAGGGAAACTGTACTGCAAAATGAAGATTAGGGCATTTGAGTTAATTTTAAACGTGGGGTTGGATTAGGAAAGTTAAGGTTAGTGTTTAGGATTGGGTTAAAATTAGTTTTTATGGTTTTAGTTAGTTTCCCCCTTTTCTCCTTCCCTCTTTCCCTGTACCAAATAAATGCTCTGTAAACCGCAAGGTACAATTTGATAGAGTTTGTCTGAAGAAGCAGATATTTTTCACCGATAAAATAAAGAAAGTTGAACTTTACAACAGAATACTCTTTGTGGCCAGGATATTTGGCTGGACCTATTAAGGCCTGTGGGTAAATCGTCTAATAGTTACTCCACAAAAAAACGCAACCACAATATTTTAATGCCGTGTTTCGGCGTTGAACCCAAACCCAATGGGCTTAATGTGCAAAGCAAGTTTTTGCCTTATGTTCATATATACTAGTCGGTGGCATTATCCGTTCGTTCAGCCGGTTGACAACTTTAAGTCATAATAAAATGAAAAATTTCAAATGACGTAAGTGTTCTTAAACAGTCAGGTTTGAAGTACGATCGCTCGGAACAGAAAGTCGCACTTATTCGTTATAGCGACAAGTTTGTTTGTAGCCATCGAATGCGACAATACAAAAATACGATTTGTAAGAATGGATAAACACGCTGATTCATTCAGCATCGTTTATTTACTCGCGCGGTATAATGGCGTGGGCTGCTGTACCGATGCCGTTGTCATCGTACACTACGATTCACTGACATGCATACGTGTTTGGCTCCGCACGCGCGCGCACACCGATGCACTAGTGTGACATCATAATGGCCTGGTCAAAGGATTGTCCTGCAACAGCAGCAGCGTCGGTGGTGAAACTGTGACGTCACTTCCTGCGCGATAACGCGTCGGATGGCGATGGCGAAATGAAAACAACAAACAATGCGACGTGCGGCTTATTAATGAAGACTTTTTATAAAATGGTTAAATTTGCCGTGAAAAGCGAAAATGTCAGAACCAACATCTATTGTTAGTTTAGTTAAAGTATCTTTCGCGTTCTCCCATTAATCGGCAAATATCGGTTCTTACGAAAAATTACGTTTTTTGTGCAATTTTATTTCGTTTATGAATGTAAACTATTTGATGTGTCCGGAGTCGCGTTTGTATGGGATTATACTTTACCCGACCTCGCATGGATCTCTACGGTTTGAAAGGTGCTCAATACTTAAACATGTACCTCGAGTAGAATCTAACTGCGGCGTCGTTCGCGGCGGAGGTTAATGCTTGCTGCTCCAACAACCCTGCTGCTGTGTCTCTCGCTGAACTGTTATCCTCTTGGAGGTTCTGCTCCGGTTCCATAACTGAGCATTCGTTTTCCTGATTGGTTATTTTGCCAGAGCTTTCTATTTCGTTAGCGCTAGCGACTGCTGTCGGATTGTCTTTTTCCGGCTCCACGGTTTCCGTACTAAGTTGTTTGTGCGCATTTTCAGCGTCCCCGTCAGTATTTGGATCGTTTTCAGTCTTTTCATTTTGTTCAGGCGCGGGTTCAGTGTCACCTTTATGTCCATCGCCTTTCGGGACTGTGGTACCGGACGCATCGTCTAAGAGTGCATCGGAGTTTTTCTCATCCCCATCAATATTTGTCCCAGCATCTAGCGGAGTTTCGCTTAAAGTTTCGTTCCAGGACTGGTTCTTTAAAGCTTCCATCGACTTCCTTTTGGCGGCACGTTTTCGGTATTCCCGCTTCATTCTCTGTTGTTTCTATGCAGATTGCACTTGAATCAAGCTTGTTCACGATTACAAACAAAGAAAGAACCAATAGTATAAACTAACGGTTCAACAGACTTGTTCTTTTTTTATAAACCACGTTCACTTAAGAGCTAGGCTGGAAATTAACAGCGTTGATTACCTTGATTAATTATATTGCCAATACAAATTCCTTTTCGGCGGTCATTTATCGAGGCGCCTTTCCCTTAGCTACCGCTGTTCTGAGTGTTAGTCCTAACCGGCCAGACAAACTGAACTTCGTAACTGGTAATGAACCTTAACAAGCAAATGGTGGTAGCTTTTAAGCATTGTGCGACTCACGACTACATCCTTTCCACTAATCTACATGCACTGCGCGTTTGTATCGCGCGACTGTCAAAAAGACGAATGCATACATATGGCACACACGACACGAAATGCTTCGCAAGTACATTGTGGCAGAAACACTCTAGTCTGCTTTCGTCGTGAACATCTCGTCAGATCTCATTAGCTACGTCACTTCCTGCTCCCCGCGTGCCTCTCTGGTTGAACTGACGAATGACTGCTGGCCGCTTCACGAGACTGACTGCGCTGCAGGAAAATTAAGCAGCGAACGAATGCGCCGGTTTCGTTGTTGCAGTCAGCGCTTTCCTAGCAGGCTCGATTCCGCGACCGGAACGACGTCGACGCGTGCGGCACACACATACCGGTGCGCGTGCGTGTGCCGTGCAGCATTCGAGCTCCGTCCCACGGATTTATCGCTAAAAGACGCAGCAGCCCACTGCATGGCTTGCTTGACTTCGTCATATGTTTTGCAATGATGGATAAATACGACGCGGTTGGTAAATGGACAAACGCGGTATCCGACAACTTTCTTATAAATTTCCATTTGAAACTATACTTACTCGCCCTTGTTTAGCGTGAACGTAGAAATATCGGTGAGTCATTTTAAAGTTGCTGCGCTGTTCCGTATTTAGCAGCTGAATCACGGCGAAATAGTTTATGCGGACATCGTCCATACTGTCCTTCAGATTACCTATAAGTTCCGCGCTTATAACCTAATCAAAGCCCCAACCGCTATCAATACCCACTGCAAAAAAAATTTACCGAAAAATAAGGTAGATTAAACGAAAATTAATCAATACGGTATACAGTTATATGGTAGCGTCAATTAAATAGGCTCTAATAAAAAAGACCGACTTCCTATGAAAATTGAGGATGTTTGTTCAGGATGCTTATGGAAAAAAGTGCAAGCAAAATAACACGAACTACACTGAACCACACCGTCGAAGTGCTGGTGTTACGTAAGCGTTAAATCGCTGTGGCCAAGAAGGACAGGTGCCTCGATCGAATCTGGCAGCGAAGGTCGAATCAGCCGATCGATCGACGGCGGCTCCGTTGCCTTACCGACTGCTAATTACGAGTATTGGCTTTCGGCTTTGTAGGCCCGCATCTGCCCGCTACGAGGATTACAATCTAACTGTCAGCACCACGCCTTGTCGCGGCTTAATAGAATTGTTCTTGAGATGTGCTTAATTCTTTTAATTCCTCAAATGTTTTGACAATTTGCAATAGATTATTTTCCCAGCATTGGCAACTGCAACTATCCATGGATATGCAAGTTGTCCAGCATTAGTAACGGCGATGCAACAACGATATGTATAAGAACCTGTGCTTCCCAGTACCGGAAAATGTATGAGATGTTGCACCGGTTGGAAACTTACGACAAAAGTACGATACTAGAACATAAAGGACGAAACTTCCTCCGGTTTTGTAAGACTTGCTCGGGTGCTTTACGGTAGTGGGTTTTGTGATTGAACTACAGATAGGTCGGTATGGAACCTGTTAATGCTTGTGACTACGCTAGACCACACACGAGTTACGCACCGCACATGCAATACTGGAGCTGCTCCGTACATGATCGACGATGCTGCCTTGCTAGCCGACGACGCTCCGGAAATATCGTCGTCTGCTCGCTCCCCCGCTCTGCTCTGGGGCGGGAGAAAGAAAGAGAATGCCAGGAGGAATCAGGCGGAGCGCGGAGTTGGACCGCAAGCACGGGTTGACAGGAAGCAATCCGAGCTCAAGCGACCAAAGCCGAAATCTCGCGACTCGACTAAGTGTTGCTTAAAGATAAACAAACTTACTGAAACCTTTACACACATTCAGATCTAAATAGACTGCGACTGTTTGTGAAAAGCAATTTTGTCCAATGCTAAACCACTTTCAAGCCAAGGCTTTAACGTTTGTGAAGTGTACAACATCCTCTTATTATATAACCGACAACCGAAGTTTAATATATTTAATCGAATCCCATTACACGACCGAACCGGATGGTGGCAAAATTTCCAGACCTTTCCTTGAAGGCAGGTTATTTCGGTGGTGTATCTTGATCATGCAGTATAGACAGGGCCCAATTTAGCAAACCGCAGCCAGATACAGTAGTCACATGATGGTGTCTATATCCACAGTATCGTCAAATTTAAACCATGGAAGTTGGTATCAGTCGTACGGTCGTGTGGCCGAATGGTGAACGCGTCTGATACATATATCGACGTCTATACAGAAACGGTCAAAAGTAACGAGTCCATCATGGGTTGGAACTTAATTTGGTAAAAAAAAAGCTGATATCAGTCCTGCTAGAAGTTGCTTTGGGTTTTCGATTGGCAATGTGTGATTAGAACATTATATATAAATCTCCATTAATATAACAAAGTATGGATATTAGATTGAAAAAATGGAGTTACACCATTTAAATCCCGCTATACGGCGTATTCCACAAGGACGTATTGCCAAACGTAGTATTGAAACTAAGGAAAAAATGTGAGTGGCCAGTCAGCTGAAACAGTATACGCAACCGACCCATACACACAATGTTAAACGAAATCGAACCTATTTAGTCCAATAGTTGAAGGATCAATCCTTAGGCCTGCATAAATATACGCAGCTTAGTATAGTGCAAATGAACATAAGCACAGGTCCTATGCCTGCAAAGCAGATTTACTTACAAATGAACCTCGATTACTCACAAGTGGTTGTGCGGGTTGTACTCGTACGGCATCCTTTCGACTTTGACTCTTTATCTATCTTGCTGACACGCTCGTGAATGCCAGTCAGATTACGATTGCGACTTCACTCGCACATTGTTTAAATACTAGGACGCAATCAAAGCCTAATTACACAGAATGTCATTACTTCATTGAACCATTTGATCGCTAATAAAATGGAAAAAAATGTGAAGTTTTAATATTGTATATTTATTGATAGAAATGCACATGTTTTACCTTTAAAATTAAAAATCGCGCAATGGCGGTGGATTGCAAGCATCATAATATTGGCAAGCGTAAAAAGGTCATAATTCGGTAAGAATATATGCGACTTGCGCGACAGCCTCGTATTTTACCTACAAGGAAGTAACTTCGCTATAATTTTACCGGAAGAATTACAACAAGAAACAATGCGACCGGCGACCATTCATGAGAGTATACGCTCGGCCCTCGACAATACCGCTGTAGCCCTATTGTCTTAAAGCCCGGGAGGCCATCTATGGTAAGACTCGATCGAATATACGGCCTTATTAATGTAGTCGCAGTCATATTACCTGTGACTGCCATAACCCTGCACGGTTTAGCGATGTGCTAGTTCTGGCGGAACAGGCGCTTTCTATTGGCTCAGCACGACTTTCGCAATCGCTCATAAACCTTATCACCTTTGAGCAACCGCACGTCGCGTCTGCGACTGCCCGCCGTAAATAAGACCGAGTCAATAAAGAGCTCATAACACAGGCGCGGTTACGTATGCCTCGCCTTCCTGCCTTCAGCGGGTTGCTCATACCAACTTCCCTGCTCTCTGTCCGAACCGTCCCCCGTACTCAAGCAGACTTCGGAGAATAACCAAGTCGAGATTCCTAGCTTCCCCGAGGTGCTGCGTGCTTACCGACGAGCGACCAGCGCTTATCTGAAAGCGAGCGACATCGCATTCAGCGTGGGTAAAGCAGACCTAGCTACCTTCATTGCGAACGAAGGTGCCGCTAATCCCCCCTTCGCCGTTTAAAACAAGAGATTGTAGAGAAAGAGCCGCTGTCACGACGCCGTCACGCCACACCGCGCGCAGCGACCGAGGGCGGAGCTGGATCAGATTACCAGTCGCCCCTCGACAAAGCCGGATCGGTCGTCGCACCGTTCATTAACCGCCGTTCGGTATGGAAATAACTCCACGGTGGCCGTGCGTGTGTGTGTGCAAACACGCACCGAGGCTCTCCAGTCGCCAGCGAAACCGAACGACGCCGCCACGACCAACTCCCCAGTGGCCAGCAAACGCCGCCTCGACGCGAAAGCGCTTCGGGCGAGGCAAGGTCGAGGCAAACGCTCCAAACTTATCTCCCCAATCAGCCAAAGGGCAAATCGAGTTCCTTGATCACGAAAATTCTACAGCGACCTGTACGCACAACAGCGAATGATGGCAGCAACCTAAAAGCATTAAACAAGCGCATTAAGAATGGTTTACAGTTTATCCAACCAGTACAGGCGAAAGTGTTTCGCATAAAACATCTGATGACTTTGTTTACTTACTGATATGAACAGCAGCATTGATATGTACATGTGTATACGTTATTTTTAATCGTAAAATGCGCAACCAAAAAACACAAGTATAAACGTGCAATATTTTGTATCGGAATTATTGGTCAATGTGCCAGTAAATTTCAAGTCAGCTTTTCGGCCAGACGAAAGTATAATGAACGTGATCGACATCACAATTGTTGACTGCTGACGACCCGATTACGGTTCGTCTTGCGGGGCTGCCTTCATACGGTGCAGCAGCATATCCCAGAAATATAATTCCAAGGACTGGAAACGCACGTACCGCAAAACCGCACACAGCACAGATACAAAGCAAAGGCGGGAACCACTGTTTTAATCCTTCACAGCAAAACTTGCATGGAAATTGATACGAAGCATTAACCTTTGTACTAGTTCGTCGCTCATGGTGAAGGTGAACCGAAATTAGTATAGCAGGTAGAGCATAAAACCAAGACTAACGTTAAAACGACATAATATGATGCGGTCATGAAGACGAACGATTCGTTGTTTCAGACGACGATTTGCGACACAACCTTACCCCAGTCACAGTATTCACGAAAATCTGTAGGGATTCTTATACATTTGTTTGTTGTTCCAGCTCTATTTCGTCTGTACCACGGAATTAGCTTTGTATTTGAGGACTGAATTCGTCGGTTCGACCCTGTACCTCGCGTAACGAGAGCTCAAATATTAGTTCGTAACCGGCCGCGCTGAAGTATCGACGCTTGCAACAGCCTGGGCAAACAAATTCCGCCGAACGACCGTTGTTGCCTTGCGTGGCAAATATTCCAAGGGTCTCGTGGATAGACTCTCTCGTAAGCAATACGTCAGCTTAATAGACAGTCGATTTCTGGCTAACCGACCGTCACGATGATAAGTTGGCCCCGTGCTCGGTAATTAATGGGGCGGTAAATAAATAGTGTCATGCTACGATATGAATTAAAAACAACCGGCTGTAAACAACGGTATATACAAACATGTCGTTTTTCTTAAAATTGAACCGATAATACCAAGATTGCATACCCCGCCGGTCTTCTCATGTAATTCCACTGTGGTTTCGCCACTGAACAAAGCTGATGTAGCGGTTCTGAATTTGTCGGTACAGTTTACGCACGAATTTTTCAACTGTCCAATTTACGGAAAGGTAAATTAAAATAAACACTTATTTTTTCGACAGATCAGTGAAGTCACTTATGTGGTCGCTTTATATACCAACTTGTGGGGTTAACGAACTTCCCCCTTTTTCAACCGGCCGTAGTTTCGAACCAATGATAGCTCGACCTAAAGCTTGCTTTTTGTATTTAACTGTTATATATATATATCGGTGGAATTAACCATTTGGCCATACATCTATTCCTCCGTTTTTAACTTGTTTTTCTTAGTCTCATTTATCCGTTCGCGTTGTGGTGAGAATATAAAACGGGGGACGTACACTAATACATTAGACAAAGTCCTTGTTAAAAATCCTAGCTGGCCACCATCCTACGCGGCTGCGTAACTGTGCAACGAAATTTACTTTGGTTCAGTGGGTTCCAACGGGTCCTTCAAAACTGTAACAAAAGTAGCTCCCGGTCACCCGACTGATTGTCGTCGCTGGACATACCTGTGTCTGGTAAACCCAACCGGTAGTAGTCTGGTGGTTTAGTGTCACGCCTTTCACCCGAAAAGGTTAAAGGTTCGAAACTGGTCGCTAGAAATTCGGTTGTGTCCTTGCGCAAGGCACCTAATGGACATTGTCTGAACCCAGCGGATTAATGGGTTCTACCAAATTGAAGGAACGTCTGAAGCATATGCAACACACTTCAAGAGTTTCGGTAACCCAACGGTGGGCACAAGGTGACATGACGATTACACGTGTGTTAACCCCCTTGGTTTTTTCCAGTTACGGGGATAAACATGAATATCCTATCCTAAAACAACGTACCGATGGCCATAGGGGCACATTTCAAAACAAACAAAACACTCGATGCAATTGCGCAGCGTTCGTATAGGATTTATTGCAGAAATATAATCGTCAAATTAAATCAAGTAATTTACAAATTCACGGTGCAGCGGCACTAGCCAGGCGGGAAATCCCCAAAGTAGAGCGCCGATTCTCCTATATTTTGATATCGATAATATAACACAATGCAAAAATAATAGAAATGCTATTTACAGGATGAAAGGTTCTGTATATGGTTACATCTACCCCTGAAGTGAAACTCAGTGTGTATAAGGCCTTGGTACAGGTTATATATTTGTATACAGAAAAGAATTATGTATAAACGGTGTTTCGTGGATTACAGAGAAATCTATACTTTTAGGCGCAAGTAAATGCATACAAAGGATACAGTACACGCGCGAAGGAGCATATTTAAGGGCTGGAGTCTTGGAGACAGGGCGAATAAAAAGCGTACAATACAAAATCACACCGTGCTTATGTACAAGCTGGCAGGTTCCCAGGCGCCGGTGTCTAACCGTATTGTTAACATTCAAAGTTTACAGAATCGTAGATGGGTATGTACAGACACAGGCTGCTACGGCTGCTTTTGGGTGAACGCAATATAGAAGACAGGTGCAAAGTAATATACAATGCGGCGAATAAAGCTTGTTCGATTTTCCACGCAAAGAAAACTGTACATGTTGCTTGTGCATTGTCGGTCACCTCTGCCGCGTTAAAGAATGAACATCTATGGCGGAAATCAAGGGATTTTGACGTGGAAAGGGCTTCCAGGTATATGGTCGTCGCCCCACTTCACGATCAGCAGGTATTCTCCGCACTCTTTGGCGGTGTAGGTAACCGAGTACTTTCGCAGGCCCATATGCTTAATGTGCACTTCCTCGCACGGTGTCAGCGGCCCGTGCACACCAACGAGTAGCATATTGCTTCCTGGAAGTGCGATAACTGTTTAGTCATTTGCGAATTCACTCTGTCCGGTTGGTAAGAGAGTACTCGACCGGAAAGTGGTGGAAACGTGGGTGGGTTCGAACCTTAGCCCGGTAACAAAATACAAAAAAATGGCGTTCTTTTTATTTTAAGGATAAAAAGGAAAAAACAACAGTCTTAAACAAATAAATCACATACTTAATTATTTGACACTCGGTTTAATTACCAACAAAAGATTAATAAATAAATATCCATTATATTTGCTGGATAACTTTTCCAAGACTCACTAACTTTTTTGCAGTGAAAAAAACCCCAGGGCATCACTAAGGTTGAAACTAACCACTAAGGTTGGAACAACGGATACCATTAAATTTGTTGGCCATTTGTAAGTAAAGGGACCATAATACATGTAATCATACGAACCGGGCAAAAAGTACTATATTAAAAATATGTTTTGGCTAAATGAGAGATCATATTTTCTAAATGAGAGATCAGGTTTTCGTATCGTACCTGCATTTGAACAATCCACGGAAAATGTGTTTTCACCAACAACAGCTCGTCTGAGGCCGCTTCCGAATGACCGAACTTTGCCGGCATCCGACTTGAAACGCTGTGAAACATATACATAACATAACCATACGAGCACATAAAACAAAAAGGCAAAATTTGAATACGCCAAGGAATCGCACGCAAGACGAATTTTAGAGTAAATAACGAAATGATTTTAAATAACTGCTTGAAAGACATGTTTTTTATTTGTAGGTGAATGCGTTTATCAAACTGATGATAATAATATATAATATTCTAGTTTTTTGTTCCACAGATGTTAGGGGAATAACAAAAAACGAAAAACGGTCACCAAAAATGTTGAACTGACGGAAAAAACAACAACAACAACGCATTAAAAGTAACGTAGAGATAGGGATAACTATATTTTACAGCAGACTGTAACCGCTTCGGTAACTTACGTTGAGCTTCCAAGATAAGTTTAGGGAAAGCACCACTTACTTAATAGGGAGATTACGTAAAGCAAACCAGCCACTTGCGTCGATTCACAAAGCACTTAGTTAAAGTTGGATAAATTAGGATAGGATATTCTTGTTTATCCCCGTGAATGAAAAAACCAAGGGGTTTAACACACGAGCAATCGTCAGATCACCTTGTGCTCACCGTCGGGTTACCGGATATATTGCAGTGTGTTGTGTAAGATTTAAACGTTCGTTTAATTTAGTACAACCCAATAATCCGCTGGGACCTAACTGTATGTAAAGAACCTTCTGTATTAGTTATAACGCACTGCAACACCAGCGATCATCCGGCTCATGGTATTCTAACCTAAATCCTATTTCCACTTTTTATCTACGAAATTGGCACAGCCTTATTTTCACTACACTTTACGTAAGTGATTAAATAACGGGATTCGCAGCTTACCGGTTCTTTGTTGGTTTTTCCGACCCCGGTGACAGTTACAGGGAAGGGGCTCCCTGGGATATCTTCGTCGTTAAACTTCACGTTGACTTCGTACTCTCCTGCGAACGAATCTATTTTTAGGCTTATATACAAGGGGACATTCGTTTTTATCCCAGGGAATGGCGAGATATCAAAAGAATTCAGTAAACTACGCAATTCCTACAGTCGGATTATTCACCAATGTGTTTTGCCCCTTTACATATGCAGAAGTTTAAGAAGGTTTGGTCTGATAGGCATTAATCAATTGTCATGTATTCCATAGCAAGCGCTTGGAATTGAGCCATCGTCTGACCGATTATTGTGGTTGGTCAGAGCGACGCCTTACAGCCGAAGGGTTGCAGATTCGAAACTGGTCGGTAACTAGTGGGTGGTGTCCTTAATAAAGACACTTAACGGACCTTGCATGAAAACGGCGTAATAATTGGTTCTACCAAATTAAAGGAACGTGTAAATAATATATAACAAGCAATAGCTCCGGTAACCCGACGGTGGGCGCAAGGTGATTTTACGATTACTCATGTATTTGCCCGTTTGCCATATTTAACTTACAAGGATAAATATGAATATCCATCCCATCCAAATACGAAAATCTCTACCTGGTTCGGTGACAACGTACGAGACACCACACGATCCGTCTTTCCTGTCCTCAAAGTTGATATCAGCTTTCGATGGACCTTCCACAGCGATAGACAAACCACCGGCTCCAGCCTCCCTTGTCCAAATACTGAAGTCGGCTGCAGATCAACGAAATTAGTAATCATATTGTTTCAATCATATTGTGGGTATTCAGTGACGTGTTTTAAGTACTGAAATTTTGCCGTTTATTTTGGAGAAATAAATACTGTTGTGCAATATAAAGAAGGAACAAATAAATAATAAAACTATACAAAGGATATTAAACCAATATTTTTTATCAATTTAAGTTTAAATATGGTATCATAGATTTTGTTTTTCTAATTGTTTTAAACACAAAAGTTTGATTCAGTTAAGCAAGTGTAATGTAGGGGAAAACCGTGAGGCCTAACATCAGATCACCTTACGCCTAAGCTACGAAACATTAATCTGCTGGCTTCATTCAATGTCCATTAGGTGCCTTGCCCAAGGTCACAACCAGTTAACTGGGAACCAGTTTCTTGACTTCATTTTTCGTGAGAAACCCTTCAATTAAAAAGCAACACACTAACCCACTAGACTAATCTGTCAAACAAACTAATAACATTTTTTAGTTTAAAATATATACACTACAACACCCACCTGGTACACTGACCACCGCACCTTCCAGTCCCGGGCCTCCAGCAGTGACCTTGTGGGCACCACCCTCACCCAGGGGACCAACTGTGAACTCAAAGGGACTGCCAGGCACATGTTGCCCAAGGTACCGAACGCTCACAGTGTGCACGCCCATTTCCTAAAACAAAGTAATTTGGGATTGATATTCACGCATAGCAAAGCTGATAGAAAAGGATAGGTTATATACATTTATCAACTGTAAAGGGAAAAACGCGGGATTCTCTTAAAGTGTGTTGTATAAAATCAGTATGTTTTAAATGTTTTTAATCAACTCATTATTCCACTGGGTTTAAATAGTATATGCTAAGGACTTTAAGCAGCCTTTATCCATTGTATCCAACACCCTTTCAGCTGTCAGCCACTGCTTTGGACCGACTGAGCCCGGGTGAAGATGATAGGTTTCGAACATACAACCTTCCAACAGACGTGCTAGTACGATACCAAGTGAGCAAGTAACAAATCCGCCAACCAACCTTAGGCACGAATCGAATACTGTATGTGCTGTCATCAGTTTCCACGATTTCTGCTTTCTGCTTTGCACCAGATGGACTCTCCACTTCTGCAGATAGATCGGCTATTCCCGTCCCTGCTCGAATCAGGAAATTGTCATGTTTGTCAATTGTAAATGTGCGTTTAATTCCTAATTTTATTAATGAGATTTAATTTACTTTGTTAAATGTCACAATAAAAAGCTCACATAATATGTAATATTTGTAGACCCTTAATTGAGTTCTTACTACAAGAGGAAATGTGTATTTAATTTGTGTAAAAAGCTTTTAAAATTAGGACACAAACAAGAGTGTTAGATTAAAAAGATTAAGTTTTGGAGAAAAAAACCTAATAGTCAAGTTTTGCTCAATATCGCCACAGTTAAACACTAAGAATGGAAATTGTGCTGTAATATATTTTGAACAGAACCAATTTGACTTGTTAAACAATAATTCTACATTACAATTATGGGATGTTACACTTTATTTTGATTTTTAAGTGGTGGCACATAAGATTAAATGTTTTGGTCTTTTCAGAACATTCACAATGTACTGGGTAGAAATGAAAGTGTTGTAAAGAGGGGGGGGGATGAACCTGCTTTCTTTAGCGAGTGTTCGTAAGTCCCGAACTTTGTTTGACCGCTTGTAAATTTCGGCACAAACGGAGAAGCAGAGGAGGCGAGGAGAGAGTGAGAGGAGGAGGAGGAGGGAGGAGAGAAGCTCTCCCGAACCATCGACTGTGATTGGCTGCTCACTCCAGTGCTCCGAAATGAGGACTGCTCAACCCGGCTATATGATTGGCTGAAGGAGGAGGAAGACGCGTGGCTTGCTGATTTCGATCCGGATGACATCAAACTCATCCAATTGTCTTCAGGAGAGGAAAGGAGAAAAGATGGAAATAAAAAGGAGAGAAAAAATAAGTTAAAAAGAAACAACCGAGATGAAAAAGTTAAAAGTTGAAAAGAAAGATATTATCAAGAGAAGCTTAAAATATATCTTACTTAAAATACACAGAAACATGTTCATTACACTATAATATGATAGCAATGATAATCTGGCATTATTCAAATTTATAAGAAAGTTAAACGTACTTGGAATTTTCAAGTTAAGATCGCATGTGCTTCCAACAGTTGCAACGGTAGCTGCTTTTTGTTGCCGCATAATACTTCCCTTTTGTAGCTGGTTGTCGTCACCTGAAGTCAATATTTTTAGTTGGTGCACTTTGATAGATTTCAATTAGATTATAAAAAATGACTCTTTTCATAGATATTTATTAGATAGAATGTGACAGATCAACAGTCGATTTGCCATATTGTGTTCTGTATATTTAGTATTAACATTAAAGTTTCACATTAAACTATTAAGGCTACGTCCATGAACCACAAATAAGCAAAATTATGGCCATGGCAATATATTTAGAGGTGTAAAACATCGGTGTACGTGCCCTGCTTAGTATCTTAAGTGGAATTTAGAATATACAAATGATAAAGCTTATAAAATAAAACCAGGACACATAGCTTATAAACCAAGAAAACAACTAGTGTGGTCATTTTGGCTTTTGTCAAGGAAGCAGAGTAAACAACTAGCCAACCAATTGGGGTGACTCTAATTACTACATGATCACTTGGAGCTCTTGGAAACCTAACCCTATATCATTTCAAGTGATCCTAGCGATCCAAGCGATCCAAAGTGATCCAAGCGATCCTGTAGTAATTAGAGGTAACGACCAATTGCACTTTAACCTCTTGGCTTGCCAGAGCAAGTACTTAGCAGTGAATCTACACAGATGTTTAACATGGCCACGAGAGCACCGACTATATTATTAAAATTAAAGTAAAATATCAGTATTCATTTGTACCTGTGCATTTTACAGTGAAGGGGGATCCCGGAACGTGTTTGTCTGCGAATTTCACGTTAATGGTATAATTCCCTGGTTCCTGTGGGGTGTAGGTCACCCTGCACACCCCATCATCCATGTCCTCGCAGTTGATATCAACTTTGCTGGGCCCCTCAATCGATAATCCAAGGCCACCATACCCTGGGACCGATTTTTTTTTAAATACAGGAAAATTTTATTTCTAAATTTCGAAAAGTTAGATTTTAGGTTTTAGCAAGACAAAGTAAAATGTTTGAAACACTTTATTTTTTAACTGTTAAAATGTGTGCATGTTACCATTTACTGTTTTGTTAGATAAAATAGGGATATTTAAAAAAGAAAATCTGTGTGTTGGAGTATTCAACGTTAACTTATGGCCACATTGATGTTTCTGATGTGCATTATGATACAGTAGTACAGCCGACTAAACTATACCCGGTCAGAACACCTTCTTTAACCTGCTTTAACCAAGAATACATTATTCTTGCAAGAAGTTTGTAAAACTACATCTTATGTTGTGATACAACTCAGCACTAAATTATTTGCACTATTTCCGCAGATTTAAAAAGTTCTCTCTTTACCTGCTCTCCTTGTATCGACCATGAATTCAGCCGTGTCCCCAACACACGCCCGTTCCTTGCCTTCTCCATACACCTTGACCTTGCTTGCGTCTCCGATCTCAGACTCTCCCACCATGATGCGGAATGGACTGTTTGCCACATGTCGGTTGCGCTTCTTCACGCTCACCAAGTGTTCTCCGATCTCTTTCGGCGTGAAAGAAATGCCTGAATGAAAGAGGACATTGTCACATACAAAGGGCATGTATTAGGGATCGAAAACATAACCTCTGTCCAAGTGTAGTCACTTAAAATGGCGGAAATGACAATTTTCATGTTACTAGCATGAAAAATAAACATATTTTAAAAACAAAATTAAAACTCCGATTATTGCAAAATTTCTGCAATAAAAACATAATGTTATTGTCAGCGTACCAATGTGACCATTCGGCAACTTTTTCAGCGCACAGCACTCTGTGTGTCCGGATGGAGCCTCAATGCTGGCTGCGAGGAGGGAAAGATCACCCTCATTGATTTTTAGAGCGACATCACTGGTGGTTCCGTAGCACAGATTCGACTTCCGCTGATCTGCCCCACCTGGTGCAAATGTCTTATTTTTTTCTGTTACATATTTGTCCTAAGTCATCGTAAAGCGTCTAATGCCCCAACCAAGGTTTAAACTTGTTTTGCAGAATGATTAAGATCTTTGCGGGGGATAACATAATAATTTCTTCACAAAATGATCATGCCTATCATACCAACTTAAATCTCCCTTACACACTTTTCATTTAAAACACTGCTAACAATTGACCGACATAAACCACTAGGTGTCACTGTAGCATCACAACGAGAAGTAGGTTGACCATTTTTTACAGGAAAATGATCTAAATTACAACAGTCATTTAACTCCACAATAAACAAGTACAGAAGTCAACTATACTGCTCAGAAAACAAGATTGTAAATCAACGAACTTTTATGGATCCTGCAATTAATCTGCGACCACACAATAAAAAAGTTCCAACCTGATATGTTAGCAGTGAAGGGTGATCCTGGGATGTGCTGATCGTCGAACTTAACAGTGACGGTGTACTCTCCCGGTGCTGTGGGTAGGTAGGACACAGAGCAAGTGCCGTCTTTGTTGTCCTCACAAGTTATGTCCGCCTTTGACGGTCCTTCAACAGCAAGGGAAAGTCCACCTGGAGATAAGAAAACTTTTATAAATACGTCCTTTAAAAATTCAGGAAAAATATGGAGAAAGTATGTTTAGCACTACATTTGTTACATCCAGTGTGACAAAGTAAGCTAATACAATAAATAGTGTAATAAAAGTGTACTAAAAAGTCTGCACCAAAAAAGTTCTAGGTGTAACAAAAAAGTCTGAAAATTAAACAAAACAATATGAATAAAATATTGCTATTTTCCAGTAGGATAAACATATCTTTGAATATACTTCCTGACTGATTTGTGTTTCATTTTCTTTTTAGTATTGAATACACATATAAATATACAACAATAAAAGCATCTCAATTACTTGATCACTCTTTAATCATTTGGATATTTTTCAATGGTGTTAAACTGTACTTCTGTATTTTAAGGTAAAATTATGGGTTAAGTTTGCACCGCATATGGAAGTTTTGCAACTTTGATGAACTGCAAGAATTATTAAAATTCACTCACCAGCTCCAGCGTCTTTAGTTACGATGGTGAAGTTTGCGGGTTCGTTGACCTTTCCAGTGACCAATCCTGGACCGTATGCAGTCACATGACCTGGGGCCATGACGTCAGCATAAAACTGGATCGGACTTCCTATAAAATTAAAAGCAGTTTTAAAAAGATTTCAAAAAATAAAACTTAAAAAAGAAAAACTTGCTTGCGAAATGTGTAGGCGTCTAATTTAGCTTGAATTAGAGATTTTGAACAAGTTTTAACTCACAAAAAAATGCCATTTTACACTTTCTATAATAATATAAATAATAAAACACACAAAAATAAGTTAATTATTTTTATTAATGTAAGGTTAAATGGCCACGTCATTTTTTTCT
Source organism: Ciona savignyi (assembly GCA_000149265.1). Lineage (NCBI taxonomy): Eukaryota > Metazoa > Chordata > Ascidiacea > Phlebobranchia > Cionidae > Ciona > Ciona savignyi. Next base: position 449,590 of record CH003041.1, read on the forward strand.
CCAATGTACTGCGTCTATTTACTAACGTGTTTTAGCAACTGTAGTTTTGCCATTTTACCATGTCTCCTAAACTTAAAATAATTGTGCTTTACGTTTTTAATATAATGCAGGAGCGAAAAAATAAACTAAACTAATGCTGATATTTGCGGACCTGAAATGTGTTCCGTATCCAGAAGAATAGCCATTTCATGTAAACCAATTTCATGCGGTTGGTATTGTACTGTGATGGTGTTGTCGTCGTTGGTTTTAATAACTGGCTTCTCTTTTTTGCCAGATGGGGTTGTCACTTCACCTGGAGTACGGGAATAATTAAAAGATGGAAAGGCATATAATAACTGAATATGAAAAGAAAACAACACTTATCAGAGTCTGGTGGATATGCAATGTGGACGAGGTCTACTTTTAATTAACTCTTTTTTAAATAGTCACAAATATTTTTTTATGTACATATCGTTCAATCGTTTAAGACATAAATATCAAACCATGCCTTCAAACCACATAATACACTTGGATAATGCACATATGAAATGAAAAAAATATTAGCTACATAAAGGCACATTTTGTTGTATTTTTCACTTACTTGAAAGTTGTCCAGGTCTTGTAGGCACTTCAAACACAAGTTGCACTGGTCTGATTGAATCTGCACCATCCACTTGCTCAATTGCCTACACAAACAACAAATGAACTTTGTTGAAAAGATTGTACCAGTGTGAAAAAGTGCAACATAACTGATTTTTTAATTCACTTGCTCAATTAACTACACAGACAACAAATGAACTTTGTTGAAAAGATTGAACCAGTGTGAAAAAGTACAGCATAACTGCTTTTTTATTTTATATTTGCCTCAAAAAAGTAATTGACTATTACAGTTTATTCAAGTTAACATTTCCCATTTGTATCATATAATATAATGATTGCCAATATTCAGGTATATTAGTTTGTAAACCACTCAAAGATTCTCCATGGATTTCTGTGTTTAAAGTTAGTAATTGTCACAACAATAAGCTAGTCTCCAAATAACACCAAACTCATGCTTCTAAATACTATACTACCACGCTCAAAGCTGTTTCAAGCATGAATCCAACCATTTTAGTGAGCGATACGTGTATGTGTGAAACTGGTTTTTACCGGTTCATTCCCGTTCATGCAAGAATAAGCTGGTGCGGCGGCAACGGACTGTTGAAGCTCATCCTCGAAGACTGGTACAGGCTTTTTGCCGGTCACAGCCTATTGTGATGTAATAAATGTGTTCGGTGAACCGTGCAGACAAATGGCCATGCAAAAAAGCCAAAACCACAACAGTTTTAAACGTTTTAGTAAAAACCAATGGTCAAAATTAAGTCGAAATGCATGTTTCCTTTTTAAATACACAAAGTTACTTTCACAACAAGAAATTTTAAATTTTATTTCAATTTTAGTGCATATGAATGTGTTAAATTTACTGGTTGTTAGTTAGACACACCCTTACATGAAAAGCTTGACATTTTAACACCTAACAACTTGTGAGTGAAACATGCAAACTTACAGTAACTTTGTATGGACTGTTAGGTAGTTCCTCTCCACCAAAGTGAAGATGGATGGTGTAAGCCCCTGCCTCTCTCGGAGTGTAGAATACATCAAAAGTCCCGTCTTTGTTCTTTACGACATCAGCGTTGAGTTTTTCGCCATCGGGGGTTGTAACCGAACACGTCACATTGCCAGGGCCGGCGCCATTCGGATCAACGGTGATTACAGCTTCTTCTCCGATGTAAATGTTGGGTCCAAGGCCGTCACCTGTTTTGGAGAAGACAGGGGTCAAAAAGATGAACTTCAACTTTAACAAAAATAAAGAAGAAAGCTTACCCATTGTTCCAAATGAGACTGAGTGAAGAGAAGAAAGCGTGGAAGAGAGAGAAAGAAAAAGGGAGTTAAAAAGGAGATTTACAAAATTGCAATAAGACATTATCAAATATCAGCTGAAATATATAGAGAAGAAATATATAGAGAAGTAAATAAAAATATAGTAATAATATTTGGGACATTTGTTTTAAACCCTAGTGGCGATGCTCAGAGGGATGTTACACAAAAAGGCTTTTGTCAGAATACTGTTACACGCCAGTAACATTGGCAATTAAAGTGAATCATGTATAATAAAGATGTTACTTTTTAGGCTTTTGAACACAATATTCCACTAGACCCAAGCAATGACCATTAAGTGCCTTGACCGAGTACACACAACCACAAACTCTAAGATAATTCTTGTCAGAATTCGGCTATGTTAAAGACTGTTGCACATTACGACCCTATATTCCAAACTTCCCAAAACCGGCGTAATCCCACCTTGCTTCCCTATAATAAACGCCTATAATCACACAACATACACACCTGAGACCAGGCATTTGCTTGCGTTGCCAGATGGCACGGCACGAATCCGGTACGGAGAGTAGGGTATCTCATCCCCACCGTACTTGACAGAGATAGTGTACCTTCCTACAAGGTCAGGGACATATGAGACGTTATAAGTGCCGTCTCCATTGTCACGGATGCTAGCTCTCTTTGGTCGCCCTTCAGGATCCTAAATATGGGTTCATATTTTAGTCCATTGATTTTATATGTTTATATTTTCATGCATTAAATTAAATGTGCAAATTTGTTATTAAAAAAAAATTGTGTTGGCAGAATTCATTGTATAAAATTATAGTAAAGTGGTATAAAATAATTATTGTAGTAATTAAAGTAGAGAGGTTTAGTGCTAATTGCTGACTTTTTGTATTATATGCATGCTTTTTGACAAATTACTTGTAACATAGGAACAATAGCATTCCTGTTAGTAACTAAAGGAATGATTGTCAATATTTAACATAGTGGGTTTGAAAAAAAGGCTGTAAAACGCTGTTAGTTATTAGAGTTATATGTTCCCACACTTGTATTGCTGAAAAAAAGATAAAAAAAAGTTTGGTGGCCAGTGTGGTAATCAAGCCTGGTCCATTTTGTCTTGCTTAAATAGCACAGTAGAAAATTAGAAAATAATTATTGCAAGGGTTTAAACAAAACATACATTTTCACTCCAAACAATTAAATGCATTGCGATTTCGCAATAAACCTAGTTTGTTAATCATTGCATGCAGGTTATGAACTTATTGCTATTGTAATATAACTCTGAGATGTTGTTCTGTCTATTTCACCAGAAAAAAGAAAGAAAGTTTTGACCCAATATTGAGTAGTGGTTAGTCGTAGTTGTTATTGCTGTTTGGAGAATTACTGTGCACCATCATAGGAGAGAAGGTTAAATGAAGGCAGAAAGGAGAGAGGAGTAGAAGAAGGCAAGTTGCAGCACCACCAGTGATAACTTACAGATGCATGAACCTCTCGACAAGGTGCCTTCTTATCTTTGGATCTACGAGGGCTGCGTTGGTGGGGTGAACCCACCCCGCTGCCTGATTTGCGGGGGCTTTTCTTTTGTGGGCTACGCTTTGTTGGTGAGGATTTAGGCCCGTCAGAGTCAGAGCTGGAGCTAGAGCTGGAGCTCGATCGTGAGCGTGATCGTGAATGAGATCGTGAGCGTGATCGGGATCGAGATCGTGAGCGTGATCTGCTGCTTGAAGAGCTGGAGCTTGAACTGCCTCGACTCTTTCTTCCAGGGCTGACCTCACTTGAGCCTCTGCTCGGTCGTTTTGTGGGGCTGTAGGGCTTGCTTGGACTCTTTCTTTTTGGGGAACGTACCCCTGCGGCAACACCCTCTGAGCCGGTTGGTTTATGAGGTGCTGGCGGCATTTCGACGGCATATTTTTCACGTTTTGGATTCTAAAACGTGATTCGAATGCATGACACTAACTTCAAATGATAACCTATTTAACCACACTCTTTAAACAACATTTCATGAAAGTATGACATTCAGTGCAAGAAAAACAACACACAAACAAAAGAGAAAACATTCCCACACATATAACATACCGTCACTTGCACAGCAAGGAGGCCATCGCCAGCATCAGTGGCATCAATGGTAAACTCAACTGGAATAGATGCTGGCACTCCTCCTGCAGCAAGTCCAGGACCATTGCATTTAACCTGAATAATGAAAATTATAAGTTAAAGGGGATCTTAAATAGCTTACATTGGTTCAAACTAGAAATAAAGGCTGCAACTATGTTTTTTATGTAATTTAATACTTAATATTAACAAGAAAGTCATTACTTTAGATTGCTGGTCCAAGCTGAAATATTAAATTGAATGACCAAAAATGATAATTTTGAATATATAGACATTTCCTTTTAATAGATCCTCATAACATATATAAAGATAATTCAAATAGATCACCTTGCTAGCATCATGGGTTGGCTGTACTCTAACACGGTAGGGACTTCGTGGGACTTCCTCATCTGCATATTTCACCTGTACTTGGTATGGTCCTTCTTTGGGTGGGGGTGTAGCTCACGGTGTGGGTACCGTCGCCATTATCCTTCACGTCAACTGGCTCTTTTACACCTGGGGGTCAATAGGGGTTTAATAAAGGAAATGGTAGAAAGGTGTAGATAAATTAAGCATGGAATGTTGTTAAAATAGGTATCAGAAAAAAATATTGCACTTATAATGGCTTTCTTTGTTAAATCAGATACGATAGACTGGTGGTGTGTAAACCCAAGTTTGTCAGTCATATGACAGTCAATGTGACACAGTAAATCACCATAATGGTTCCAACCTTGGGTTTTAAGGTTTAAAGGCCATGTCTAATTATACCAAATTTTAATAATTTATTGTTTTTTAGACATGTTCTAATGTCTGTCGTTTTGCCGTTTTTTCCTGATTTTAAGATTTTTATCAATGGTCCTGCTTCGTGTTTTCATCGTGGAAACAAAAAATAAAAAAAATAAAAATAAACTAAACCTAAAAAATATACTGATTACATGAAGCAATATTACCTCTTGGGCCCTTCACAGCCACTTCCAAAGGAGCCACACCAGCAGTAGTGCAATCCACAGTAAATTCTTGTGGAACATTTGCTCTTACACCAGGTGAGACCCCTGGACCATTGCATGAAACCTATGTGAAGCAAAATCTTAATGATTTGTTTATATTTTTTATATAAAGGATAGAAATGTTATAGTAATCTCTAGAGGTATGACTTATAGTCAATATAACTTATACCGTGTATACGATTGTACAAAAAAACAATAACTTGTGTAGGCCTGACACTAATCTGATTATTTAAAGACAACTTGCTGTTTAATGAGTTTCATCATAACATAGTATTAAAGTATGCATCATTATAGAAAAGTAAAACTTTTTCTTAAAATACATTGACATTTTGTTTCAAACATTAAAAAAAAACATAAAATTGATCCCTAAGTAATTTCAAGTAGCTGTTTAAGTTTAATTTCCTACCTTTCTGGGATCAACGGTATCCTTAACAGGTACAATAAATGGGGATCCTGGGATGTTTTGTCCACCGTATGTTATATTGACTTCATATTCACCAGGTGCAGTGGGCAGGTACTCCACTGCGCAAGTGCCATCTTTGCTGTCCTACGAAAAGTACGAAACATCGGTTAAACGAAAAGTATATAGCTCCAAGTACTTTTAACTCCAATAGTAGACATATCACTAAATAAACAGAAGACATGCCGCTTAAGGGAAAACCACAAAGGCTGTTATTGATTAAAGTTGTTTTAGAATTGTTTGGTTTATTCTCTTATGCAGTACTAACATTTATTCAAGTTTTGATAAACCCTTGTGAAATGGTCTATATATAAACTAAACCGTCATTCATTCTTTTAATGTCATCTTATATAAAAAAGAGTTTTTGAATAAAACCTATGAATATATCGGAAAATTCGACCATAATTTCTCAATAATCCTATTCACAGCTGACTAAAATAAAAATGCATGTGTGCAAACTGCACAGCTTAGTCTGCCCAGCAATTCACACTTAAGAGATATCTCCATCCAACTTTACACAGTACAAACAGCTATGGTAACCTGGTTGCATGAGGTAATCCCAAGAGATACACATGAGTATTACATAATAATTTAGAAATTACTATAAGTAAATAATCAACCTACAGTGCATGTGATTTTGGCATCAGAAGGCCCTTCGACTGCAAGTCCAAGACCACCTGTTCCTGCACCTCTGGTGTCGACTGTGAATTTGGCGGGTTTGTTTGTCGTGCCCTGCTCCAACCCGGGTCCGTGCGCTTTTACGCGACTTGGGTCACAGCCCTCATCAACCCCAACATTGAATGGGGACCCAGGGACAGGAACATCATCGTAATCAACATGGGATTTTGTGGGGCCCTATAAGTATATAGGGGTTAAGTCAAGATACGTAAATTAGCAAAACAATATTTAGGGAGAAAATTTTTATGATAAAGCAAAATATTTATATTCTTTTTTATGATAAAGCAAAAAATAAAACGGTACTTAATTTAAACAGTTACAGCAAATCATTATTATACTAGCTCTATAAGGTATAAAAAATAATAAATTATTTTGGAGCAGTTATTAAAATTGGTGAATATTTCTATTTAAATCTACAAAATTTACTTTAAAGGGCTTATTTGTGGTTATTATTACAGGTAATGGGCTTTAGATAAAAAAAAACTGGAGTGAAATTGAATGTCAGGCACCTTTCTCATAAGGTGAGTACTTGGCATCATAGGTTCCATCTCTGTTGTCTTTGATGTCAACTGGCACCGCGGCTCCAGATGGTGCCACGGCTTTGGCGGTGACATGCTTGCCTCCACGCGGGGCAAGACGCTTGGCATTGACGGTGAACTCTGCATCCACATCAGCAAGCACTCCTAAAACAAAGATCGGTTCAAAAAAAGTAAAAAAAAATTAGGGTAAAAATTGGGTAAAAAAATATTAGGGGAAAAAAGTTTAGGGTAGAAAATTGGGTAAACAAATTTTAGGGTGAAAACTTGGTAAAAAAAGTTTAGGGAAAAAATTGGGTAAACAAATGTTAGGGTAAAGAAGTTTGGCGTAAACATTGGGTAAAAGAATGATAGGATAAAAAAAGTTTAGGGTAAAAAATCGATAAACTTTCATCAGTAAGGAAATTTTCTTTTTTTGTATTGTTATGTTATGTTTTGCATGGCATACTTTGTTGTGGAAACACAGTAACATTAAGACTTTAAAAAACAGATAAATAAAACAAATGCTGTTTCACCTTCTGGTTCAACACCAGGCCCAGTGGTTTTTACGCTACTTGTGTCAACATCGGGTTTGATGGGAACACTGGCCGGTGATTTGGGAACAGATATTCCGCCATACTGAACATTAACAAGTGCTTTGCCTGGCTTGTTCGGCACAAATGTAATGCTGAAAAAAGAAATTGCCAAAATGATAAAAATAAGGAAATATTTTTTTTAGAAAGTTAGAATAGTGAGAATGTTTTACAAAAATATAGAATTTTTTGAAAAATACATTAATAAGGTCCATAGTCGCACATAGATGTGGCCATCACATTATGTTCCCGAGGCAATGCATTTCCAATGTACAATATCCTATAAAATACACACACTGTTGCCAGCATGTGACTATATACATAGAATAACATAGGGTTCAAAATGCACAGAGTGACTGTACTTGCCATAAACATTGTACTGTTAGTCTTTATATATTTCTTATAATGTTGTATTTCCCCAATCATAGTTCAAAGTAGTAAATGGCACCACAGTCTTATTAGTTTTTAGAGCTTTATGTTGCAAATAAAACATCTAAAGGATTGGTTTACAATTTCTGTGTTGTTAAAAATAAACAGGAATAAGAAAATAATTACTCGTGTGTGCCATCTCCATTGTCCTTTACTTTGGTGGGCACCTTAGTTCCATCATCATTCAGTACATCAGCAGTGAGTGGGGCATTACCAGCACCACAGCAGTCCGCCACGATCTTACTTGGTGTACCTACTTTTCCTGATTCCAATCCAGGACCATTGAGGTCTACTTTTGAGGCATCAAAAGCAGGCTCAATTTTAGCTGCAATTTTAGAGGATTGTATTTACGGTACTACAATCATGCCTTGCCAAGAACTAGCTATATTGCAGTAAATCATAATAGTGTAAGTTCACTTTATTATCTTTAGATGGTGGAAATGGATCAATAATAAACGCGTATTATGTATCATGTTTATTATCTTTTAAATTTCATAGGCAAACAACCTTATTTTTGCCTGTCATTTTTTCTAGGTTCTACATAAAAACAAAATATTTACCATTAAATGGAGATCCTGGAATATGTTCATCGGCAAATAAGACATTGATTTTGTAATCTCCAGCTTCTGTGGGGAGGTAAGCTACAGAGCATGAGCCATCACCGTTATCAATGCATTCGATCTTGGCTTCGCAAGGTCCTTCAACTGTCAACCCAAGTCCACCATTGCCTGTTTGAAAGGTATGGTTAGTTTGTTATTCTGTAAAATAATGATTACCACACAGAAGTTCTTGAATTCACTTTGTTCTTGAGATTTAGTTTGTTCTTGAAAAAGGAAACTCTCAGAAATTCTAAGCTAGATAAATATGTCAGATAAGTTTGTTATTCTGTAAAACTCGATCACCATCCAGAAGTGGTTATATTTACAACTTAGTTTGTTCTTGAGAAAGGAATCTCTTAGAATTTTCTAAGCTACATAATATTTTGAAACATTTTTGAATATTTTGTTAAATTTTTACTTAAATGTATTATTTCTAAAGCTGTCAAGCTATAAAATATTTAGGGATTTTTTTTAAATACTATTTTATGATACAACGAATTGTGCTTCTCGGAAGAATAACAAATCCAAGAATTATTCAAAGTGGGGTCTGACGTGGACATGTGGTACTTATCATGTTCCTGTTAAGCACTGTTGTTTAAATGATAAAAAAATTAACCTATTTCATTACCGAATGCCTCTTAAATCAATATTTTAAAACTATTTTATGTAAGAACAGAACAAAAAAATCAACAAATTTTACCTGCGTCAGCAGTTTCGATTGTAAATGGGGCATTTTTACCCACAACACCCTCCGATAAACCGGGTCCGTACGCTCGGACCTTGCTGGGGTCAGCTGGGACTAAAGCTTCCACCAAGAAGGGACTTCCCCTTACTGGGATGCCATCGTAATTAACATTAACACGATGTGGCCCTGTGATATAGAAAGTTAAATGATACAAATTTATAGCAGGACTTTAAAAAAAATTACAATCATCATTTATCTTCACACTTTTAGAAGTTTCTAGAACTGAAATGGTGTTTATTTATTAATTCTGATGACAATCATTATTTAAGTTTTTACCTTCTTCTAGAGGGGTGAAGTGGTATTTCTTCCCATTGGGTGTCTTCTTATCATGGGCATGTATAGGGATATTGGAAGGTCCAACCACGTCCACATCCAACTTGCCTTGCCCTCCAGCACCAGTGGTTTGCACTTCAAACTCTTGCGGTTTTCCAACATCGATTTCTTTAAAGGATAGAAGTTGTGCTATTTCGGCAGATATATTTTTTTTTGCAAAATTGTATTATTTTACTTTTAGTGGTGTTTATCACTTTATATGAGAAAACATGTTAATTGTACTAGTAATGTTATAATACAGGAAATTTTCCATCCTGTTGAGTTACCAAAGCTATTTCAGTATGTTGAATCAGTAGAACATATTAAAAAAAAATTGTATTCATATGATTTTAGAGAGGAAAATTCAGATTGAAAAAAATATACGTTTTATGTGTGTCAATTGTCAATGTACACTTTTTGTTCCAATTTTCGACTTTGATACACTATGCTCTACGGTTAGACTCATTCCAATCTAGACTTACTGTCATCAAGTCCTTTTACTTTAATAGCATTGACATCCAAAGGAGGAGCCACATCTACAGGAAATGGGGACCCAGGGACTCGATCGCCACCGTAAGTGACGTCCACGTCCATCGGACCCTCGCCATTGGGTGTGTACGATACAGTGTAAGTTGAATCCTGCAGTAATATAATGGAATAAAATATTCTTTTTAAAACAAGATTTTAGTAATATATGTGTGATCAAAACTGGTTTTACGAGGTTGATGGTATCTACTGCAAAATTGTACCAGAGAGCAATTGAAATTGTTTTTCTGTTTTACTTTTACGTTTTTGTTTTTTTTTTACTTTAAAACTTTACCAAGAAAATTGCACTTTGAAGATTATCTTAAAATACTATTATCTATGATTGTCTATTATTACATATATTACAAGTGTTTTCCTACTTTATTGTCAAGGATATCAGCTTTACTAGCTGGTGCCCTGTACGAGCCTCTAGCAGGTTTGAATTGTACATCTGGTTTCGCTTTGCCTGCTCCCTTGGTGTAGATTGTGAAGTGTGTAGGCTTTCCGCATTCAACACCTAAGATGTATGGTTCAAGGTTAGGATGGGAGTTAAATCTTTTTTATTTAAAAATTAACATTTTGTATTAAAATTTGCACACGACTGTGGTTCATTTCCATATCACTAGCCCAATGCACTTATTGAGCGTCTCTGGTTCGCCAACCATTACCCAGAAATATTTGGCCAAGGACAACTGACTATCACGCAACTAGTTTACATTCTACAATATTTTAAGTGAAACATGAATCACTAAACCACCAAACTATTCAGCTAGACAAGTTAGGAACATAGAGCGGTTACCTTCTTTCTCTAGACCTGGACCATCTGCTTTCACTTTCTTTGCATTGTGTGATGAAGCAACATTTACATGGATCGGTGTTTTGGGGACTGGTTGTTCAGCGAAAAGAACCATAATGGTGTGGTCACCTAAAGACACACAATGTTCCAATGATTAAAGAGAAAATAATCAATTTATTTTGACATTTTTAATGTGTATGACAAACTTGGTATAAAAAAACTTCAAAAAATGACTTTCTTACCTGGTCCTGGGGGAGTGTACTTTACTGTGAAAGTGTCCGTTGCGTCGTTTTTGATGATTTCAAACTCTACATCTCGTTCAGTGGGTCCTACTACCCCTGCAGCGCATTTAATCCCAATGCTTACATCCCCATTGCCGGCCTTTGCGCAATCGACAGTGAAGTAGGTCGGTTCCTCTGCCTTTAAACCGGGCTCTACACCAGGTCCATATACTTTCACTTTGTCAGGGTAAGAGTCTTCATTAACGTTCACCTGAAATGAACATTTAATGTGAATACTAAAGAATTAACGAAATTTTGATTTTGGCATCAACCATTATCTATAACTTCTAACCATTAACAGTTAAACTTACGTTTTAAAATATATAGATAAATCTGCATCCTTGTGAAAAAAATATAACTTAATACAAGTTTGAGAAATAATATTGACATGGCTTGTTTTTTTAAACAAAACCTACCCTGAATGGGCTGTCTTTGACTGCAACTCCAGCATAGGAAGGAATAATGGTGTGTTTGATTGGATTTTTTGGCGTGTAATCGCAATCGTATGTCCCATCGCCGTTGTCAGTCACTTTAACGGGCAGATTTTCTCCATCAGCAGCCACCGCGACCACTTCAACCGGTGCAGGGGCACCAGCACGTTTAGCATCAACCGTGAAATTCGTTGGTCTCCCGTTTACAGGTGTTCCTGACTCAAGGCCTGGTCCGTAAGCTTTAACCTAATAATACAGGTACAGAGTGCAGTTTGAACTGTAGAATAAATCATACCCATTCTTGCTAAGCGAGCTATAAAATCAGCTGAAAAATATATTATTGTATCTAATTAAACAAATTTGACAGTTTACTAACAGCATTTTCATAAAAAAAACCTAAAACTAAATTCATATATCTTACAGTGTATAAAATAAGCTGTAAAACTAACCTTATCCGGATGAGTCTTTGAATCTGCTGGTGCAATCTGTGCCATGAAGGGTGATCCTTTGATATCATTATCATCGCATATGATATGCACAGCATACTCTCCTGGCTCTGTTGGGTGGTACTTCACGTCACATGACCCATCTCCACAGTCCTCACATTCTATTTGAGCTTGGGACGGCCCCTCAATTGAGAAACCTGCATAGAAATATATTTATTCATTAAAATTTTTGTTTAGTCGGACTAACATTGCAAATTATATTTCAAATTGATTTTTCTGTTTCATTATGTATATTTGCATCTAAATTACAAATTGAAGGACTAAAACCAAGAAATGTATCAGAATTTTAGAAAATTAAACCACCCACCAAGTTGTCCCACTTCTGTTCCAATGGTCTCCACAACGAAATCAGCGGAATTTCCAACTTTTCCTCCATGCAATCCTGGTCCGTAAGCTCTAACTTTTTGTGGTCCAGCTTCTGGTCCAACATTGATCTAAAGCAAAGCAAAGTTTTTCATTTTCCACATTTATCCGATAAAAGCAAATTGATAAAACACATAAAAAATTAATGTGAAACAAAACTACAAAAATGGGTAAATTTTTTTAGTAAATCTAAGAAATATGACAGAGTATTGGATATTAACTAATGTCCAAGCACAATAACCTCTCTTACCTGGAATGGGCTTTTTGCAATTGGCTTTCCACCATAAGTAACATTGACAACGTAGTCACCCTGCTTCAGAGGATAGTATTCACAGTCGAAAATTTCAGGGTCCTTTGGATTCTTCTTCACAACCACAGGTTCATTGCTTCCCCCTGAAAATAAGTAGTAGACAATAAGTAGGATAATTTAGAAAAAGCTTTTACAAAAATTCACAAATATTCTGACCGAGAATAAAAAAAAGTGTGAGGTACAATGGTTTTAGATATGCAGCAAGGATAAACATATAATATGGTTTATATCAAATTATATTACTTGGTCCCTTGACTGTCACTTTCAGGTCAGCATCTCCCGCATCCTTGGTGGTCACATGGAAATCTGCCTTCTCTCTCATTCGTAGTCCCGTGGGCTGAATTCCACGGCCATAAGCTCGGCATGAATTTGCACTAAAAGCTGCAATGGTAATGGAAAAAAGATTCATACAATGCGGAAGGGTGTGCTCTTTGTTATGTGAAATGAAGCCTCCAGTTAATTGGGGGTTATCACCAGTAACTGGATCAACTGAAATTGAGATGATATAAAAAAATTATAACACCAAAAAATTTGATGTTAGTTGAACCACACATGACAAAATGGTATGCATGGATTCAAACAAATGAAACAACCTTTAATGTTACACCAATTGTGCAACATAACTGTTGGTTAAAACTGACTTGTGAGCAAACATATAATACTAAAGAGTGTTTGTGAAACGAATGAATTTTTCTTGTGATTTTTTTAAACCTGGAAATTGAGATTGTTCGGTTGGCCGGACAGCCTTTTGTGCCTCAACAGGCTTTTCATCTACTGGATTAACAATAGTCTCTGCAGGGGCAGATTGCAAAAGTGGTTCCGTTGACTTGCCTAAAATAATATAAGTTGAACACTGAAGGTCAATATTGGTTCAGCCAACTAAAATTGTTCACCAATTTGAAAATAAACTGCAGATCCTTAATTTAATGTAAAAAATAACTGCAGATCCTTAATGTAGTGTTACATAAACAATTGTGTATTAATAGCACAATAAAGTGTTGATGTAAAATATGAAATTCGCTTTTCATATTTTAATCAAAAGAAATACTATTCCATAAAATAACACCTCGTTAAACCAGGTGTCACTGAGCGACCCTGGACACCTCAGCAAAACTAAAGGTTTTATGAAAATAACTGAAACCTGTCAGAAGTTAGCTCTTTTAATACAACATAATGTTTAAAGCGCAAAAAATTACGCAAATTTCAAAAGTAACTGGTGGAAAAGATTGTTCAGTCAAGCCATAAGCCTGAACAAAAGAAAAAACTGAAGATTGAGGTAGAAAACATATAACGGAAACCTGATGCAAATTATTTTGCATATACCACTTTTAGTGTGCAAATAAAAGGGAAAATAAGCCGGACTTGGATAGAACCTGATGGACAACATTGTTCAGTAACGAATTCGATCTGAGCCTGAACAGGCTCATCTCTCACAGGATTAATTGTATCATCAGGAAAAAGGTCTAATGATTCGCACAGTTCTAAAAGCAGATCGTCCTTGTCTGGTTCATTTGCAGACGTATCGCATTTGTCTAAGAGAAATGTAAAAACTAAGCACAAACTTGGCTGCGCACTCAAAAAAATTCATGATATTGAAATGAATAAAGGAATAACTAATGCTTGGTTTATTTGTATCTGAATCCTTTGATTCAGATTCAACACTTTTCTCAAAAACTTTAATACGTCAAAAAAAATAACAACTGAATAGAAATGAAAGACAGCATTTTTGATGGCACAAAAATAAATGTATTAAACAAATAAAAAATAACACCAGTATTGCAATTATAACAGAAACCTTCTGATTGAGAACTATCACTTGAAGTAGAACAAGAAATGGGGAAATCTTCATTCATTAATTTATCACTCTCAACCACTTCTAACATATGTGGCTGACTTTCTAATTCCACTGAAAGTCTGCAGTTATTATCTGAAACATTCATTGACAAAACATCGGACATATAAATGAGATCAAAACGAAATTTCAATTGGAACAAAAAAAAATTACAAAACATCCCTGGTTTTATTTAAAAACATCAGCTTCAGAATTCTCACTTAAACTCGAATTTGCACTTGACTTTTTCCGAGGTTTAATGTGGGTTATTTTCTTTTTCCATGATAGCCTACCATTTTTTAGTCTTTCAAAGACCGAAACGAGTTTGACAACCGAAGGTGGTTTCTCAGACTCTAAATCGGAAAACAGAACAATTGATAGTTAGAATGAAAAATGAAAAGGTAAAGAAACCTTTGGATTTATCACTCGAGCTAGAGCTGGGGTTAGCGCTAGAGCTTGAACTTATATTTGGTTCCTGTGATTTAATTCCATCATCTTGGGATACAGGAATGGATTTTCCAAGTTGCGCTTCTGGTGATTTTTGTCCAGAACTTAACTCCAGAGCTGTACACAGTAGTTTAATTGTAATGGTTACTGTAGGCATCAATCCTGTTAAATTAATTTAAAAACCTGGGGCTTCTGACTCTTCAATGTTAACTCGCATTGTAGCCTCAACGGGCTCCTCAACAACTGGTAGAACCACGTTGTCTTGGGGGGACGGGTGCCCAAATTTCGAATTTGGTTTGTTCTTATCACCTGAAACTAACTTTGATAAGCATCTAAGCTATCAAAAGTTCGAGCATTGAACAAAGGAAGAAATTTTTCATTTAATTCTTAGCTTGCAAAATAAACTTCCAGATTCATCTTGGGAATTCTGGTTAAAATTACCACTTTTGTGAAAACTTTGAAATTTGGACTTTATTTTTCCAAGAAGACCTTGGTCTTCGGATTCATCACTTGAGTTGGAGCTTGAACTGCTTTTAGAATCTGAGTTCTCTTTTTCCACTAAATCAACTCTGTCATCTAAAGGCACATTTAGTGGTTTATTTGGTTTTACAAATAGCAGGTATTGTGCAAATCTTAAATTTGATCTGCTGTTATCAACTGAAAATGGCATTTAATCAACATTTAATGTTGATTAAACAACAAACGAAACTTGTTTATCCGATACATAATTTCCAATTCGGAGAAAAAATAACATTTCACTTTATTTTAGAAACCTTCTAATTCAGATTCATCACTTGAGCTAGAGTTTGAACTGGAATTTAATTCAGTCTTGGAATCATTATTTTCCAGTTCTTTTTGATGTACATCAAGAGCTACTTTTGGCATAACTCGCATTGTTGCCTCAATTGGTTCCTCAACAACAGGCAGTGCCCTGCTGTCTTGGTCAACTACAAGAGCACCTCCAAGATTAACAATTGGGGACTGTTTCCCAGAATTTACATTTGATTTTTCATCTGAAAAAAGTTTGATTAACAACTCAGATCTGGTCCAAGCTGTGGCATTGAATAAAGCATGGAAACTTGTGTATTAATACATAATTTCCAACACAATAAGACAACAAAGCCACCTTCTGATTCAGAATCATCACTTGAGCTAGAGTCAGAGCTGGAACTACTGTGAGAAACAATGCCATCCTTTTTATAAGATGTATGCTCATCATGTTGAGATGGGTCAACGGTTTCACCAATTTCCGAATTAGCAGAAAGATCTCCAGATTTTAGATTGGATTTATCATTATTACCTAAGAGTTAAGTATTTTTTTGTTTAAAAAGTTAGCTTGGTTACAAAACAAATACCCTTATCCTTAAAACTCGGCAATTTGGCCCTCAATTTTGAAAGAAAACCTTGGGGTTCAGATTCATCATTTAAAATGGAACTTGAATCGCTCTTAGAATTTGACTTCTTATTTTTTACGGCATCAACTTCATGATCTAAATAGAAATTAACAGATTCGTCTAGTTTAAGTAGACGCTAGTAAACAACAATGCTTAACAAAATTTTTTTTGACAATTTCTTAAAAATACATGATTTTTTTTCAAAAACCTTCTGATTCGGATTCATCGCTAGAGGTAGAGCTGAAACTAGAACTTGAAGAGGGGCTTGATGTGGTCTGTGAAGCTGTTCCCAGTTTTAAGTCTAATGATTTTTGCCCGGGAGATAACTCTGAATCTGTATTCGACATAAAAATTGACACATTTTCTTATCAAAAATAAGAGTGAAAGTAGAAAACCTTCAAATTCAGAATCTTTAACTCTCATTGTGGCCTTAATAGGTTCCTCAACAACTGGTACTACCACGTTGTCTTGGGAACCTTCAGGAGCTGTTCCAACATTAAAATTTCGGGACTGTTTCTCATAATTCAATTGTGATATAGATTTTTCATCTGTAAACATCATGAATGACAATTTAAATTTTATCCAAGACGGGACATTGAATAAAGAATGAAAATATAGCCAATTTTCAACTAACAAAATAAAGAAAACATTGTCATCAGGCAGAAACCTGTAGATTCATCACTTGAGCTTGAGGTAGAATCATCGCAAGAATCAGTGTGTTCTTTTGTAACTGGTTTCACCTCACTATATTGGGATGAATCAAGAGCTTCATTAAGCTTAAAAGCAGGAAGTAGATCCCCAGATTCTTTAGTGGATACATCTGTTATGGTTGCCTCAATTGGGTCACAAGCAACTGGCACAATACCATCTTGGGGAACTTCAAGATTAACAACAGGAGACTGTTTTCCAGGTGTTAAATTAGGTTTGTCTTTATCATCTGAAATAAACCATTAACTTTAACCAAAAAAAATAAAAAGGGGAATGTCAAGATAGGCTTTTATTGTATAACCTTCTAAATCGGATATATCAGTTGAACTTGGAACATGGTAACAACTACATTGCTCCTTTTCTTTTTTAATGAGTTTGTTTGTGCCATCTTTAAGCTTTTCAAATACTGATACAATTTGTGACACTGCAATTGGCTTTCTAAATGGGGACTTAAATAATCCAGTTCCATCTAAGAAATACAGAAAATATAAAATCTCAAACAAGATGAAATGAACTTGAAGTGAAGAATATATTGAAAAATATTTGTTTGAATATTTTGGAAACCTTCAGGTTCAATTTCGTCGTTTGAGCTTGAACTGGAGTCGGAGATAGAATCGCATTTGGAATCGGTTTGATCCATTGCAATTGGTTTATGTATATGGTCTGGAGAAAACTCTACAGATTTCCCACTTCCAGAAGTGTTTGACTGAACCTCATATTTGGGAGCAGAATCAACATTTTCATCTAAGTAACAAAAATTATTATCCGTATCAAAAAGAAATTCTGAAGAAAAGTTACCACTTTTACTGAAATTTGGTAATTTGGCCTTTAACTTCATTAGAAATCCTTGGTTATCAGATTCATCACTAGAACTAGAGCTTGAATTTGAACTGGAACTTGAGAGGGATCGGCTCTGATTGGTAACGTAATTTTCTCCAGGTTTTTCCCCATCATCTTGAGTTATATCAAGAGGTGACAAATAATCTGAGGGCTGTTGCTCAAATTCTGACTGCAGATCTGTATGAAACAGATTAATACCATCAAAGTCTTGTAAATCATGCCGGTGGAATAAAAGACCTGGAATTACACACTCTTCAATGGAAACTGGTATTGAGGTTTCAATGGGCTCATCATCGACTGACAGAACCTCTTTCTCTTTGGGAATTTCAAAATCAGCATCAAGATCAACAACAGGATACACTTGTCCAGATGCCAAGTTTCGTTTCTCTTTATCATCTGACAATTACCATGAACAAATTCAAAATCAGTCATTAAACAAAGAATGAAAAATTGTTCAATCGTGAGACAATTTTGGATTTGCAACATAAGAGAAAACATAGATTTTGTTCCAAAACCTTCTGATTCATCACTTGAGCTGGAGCTAGATGTGTGATGAGAATCAGAATGTTCCATTACATCTGGTTTAACCTCATACTGTTGGGTTATGGAAGGAGATTCTCCAAGTCCAAAATAAAGAGAAGAATCTTCAGATTTTACATCGGGTTCAACATATTTACCTAACATATGTAACATTAAATATGAAACATAATGTAAATTTAATGCAAACAAATACCACTTTTCTTAAAACTTGGCATTTTGGCCTTTAATTTCCCAAGAAAACCATGGGGCTCAGATTCATCACTAGAACTAGAGCTTGAATTTGAACTAGAGCTTGAGCTGGTACGCGAGAGGTAACCGCTTCGAATAGCAGGTTGATCTTTTTTCACTGCATTTACTCCATAATCTGGTTGTGCATCAACATCTTTGCCAAGATTTTCTAATGGCACAGATTGTCCGGTTTGATACTTTGGTTTGTCCTTATTGTCTAAAACAAACAACAAAAAACAACTTAAACTTATCCCAGATAAACCACCAAAGAATTGATGGAAATTTGTTCAGTTGATACAAAATTTCCTTTTCGCAAAATAAAAGAACAAATGATATTTGTTCAAAAACCTTCAGATTCTGATTCATCACTTGAGCTGGAGCTAGAGCTAGAGTTTGAGCTCAAACTAGAGCTGGAATCTCGATGAGGACCAGGGTGTTCAATTACACCTGGTTTAACCTCACCAGGTTTGTTTATGTCAGAAGATTCCCCAACTCCAAAAGTAAGATATGGATCCCCAGATTTTATATTTGGATCAGCATTTTTACCTAACAAATGTAAATTTAAATTTGTATACAAACATAGTTAGTTTAGACACAACAAAAATACCGCTTTTCTTTAAACTTGGCATTTTGGCCTTCAATTTTCCAAGAAAACCATGTGGTTCAGATTCCTCACTAGAACTAGAGCTTGAACTCGAACTTGAGCTGGAGCTTGTGCTGGAGGTTGAGCTTGTACGCGAGCGGAAACTACCCTGAATAGCAGGGTGTTCTATTTCCACTGCATTTACTTCATCATCATGGGGTTTATTAATATCTCTCCTCAGATTTTCCAACGGCACATTGTGTCCAGTTTGGTAATTTGGTTCGGTCTTATTGTCTAAAACAAACAATAAAAGCAACTAAGATTTATCCAAGATAAAACCAAGGTTAAAAGAATAGAAATTTGTTCCATGGAGACACAATTTCCCAGTTTCAAAATAAAAGAACAAATGATTTTTGTTTAAAAACCTTCTGATTCATCACTTGAGCTGGAGCTAGAACTGGAGTTTGAGCTCGAACTAGAGCTGGAATCTCGATGAGGACCAGGGTGTTCAATTACACCTGGTTTACCCACATCGGGTTCGTTTATGTCAGGAGATTCCCCAACTCCAAAGGTAAAAGCTGGATCTCCGGATTTTTTATTTGGTTCAGGAATTTTACCTAACATATAAACAGTTAAAATTGTATCCAAGAGAATTTCAGATGCAAAATAAATACCACTTTTCTTTAAACTTGGCATTTTGGCCTTTAATTTCCCAAGAAAACCATGGGGCTCAGATTCATTACTAGAACTAGAGCTCGAATTTGAACTTGAACTACTAGAGCTTGAATTTGAACTAGAACTTGAGCTTGAGCTGGTACGCGAGCGGAAACCACTTCTAATAGCAGGGTGTTCTGTTTGTGCTGGATTTAC
The DNA here is from genome assembly GCA_000149265.1 of Ciona savignyi. Lineage (NCBI taxonomy): Eukaryota > Metazoa > Chordata > Ascidiacea > Phlebobranchia > Cionidae > Ciona > Ciona savignyi. The sequence goes on from CH003041.1 coordinate 469,529, forward strand.
TCCATCGTCTGGTTGTGCATCAATATCTTTGCCAAGATTTTCTAATGGCACAGATTGTCCGGTTTGGTACTTTGGTTTGTCCGAATTTTCTAAATATTTAAATTTGTATCAAAATGTATTTAGTTTATATGAAAACAAATACCACTTTTCCTTAAACTTGGTATTTTGGCCTTCAATTTTCCAAGCAAACCATGGGGCTCAGATTCATCACTAGAACTAGAGCTTGAACTGGAACTCGAACTTGAGCTGGTACGAGAACGGAAACTACCCTGAATAGCAGGGTGTTCTATTTCTACTGCATTTACTTCATCATCATGGGGTGCATTAATATCTCTCCTTGGATTTTTTAATGGCACAGGTTGTCCGGTTTGGTATTTTGGTTTGGTCTTATTGTCTAAAACAAACAATAAACCAACTTTAAATAACCTTAGATAAAAATAAGAAAATTTGTTCCGAAGAGACATAATTTCCAATTCTCAAAATTAACGAACAAATGATATTTGTCCAAAAACCTTCACATTCTGATTCATCACTTGAGCTTGAGCTCGAACTGGAGCTGGAATCTCGATGAGAATCAGGGTGTTCGATTACACCTGGTTTAACCTTATCGTGTTCTTTGATCTCAGGTGATTCCCCAACTCCAAAATTAACAGATTGGTCCCGAGATTTTAGATCGGGTTCAACATTTTTACCTAACATATGCAAGTTTAAATATGTAACCAAATGTAGGTTATAAGTAAACAAATACCACTTTTCTTTAAACTTGGCATTTTGGCCTTTAATTTTCCAAGCAAACCATGGGACTTAGATTCATCACTAGAACTAGAGCTTGAATTTGAACTTGAGCTTGAGCTGGAGCTTGAACTAGTGCGTGAGCTCGAACTAGAGCTTGAACTGGTACGTGAGCGGAAACTACCCTGAATATCAGGGTGTTCTTTTTCCACTGCATTTATTTCATCATCATGGAGTGCAATGATATCTTTTCCAAGATTTTCTAATGGCACATTGTGTCCAGTTTGGTACTTTGGTTCGGTCTTATTGTCTAAAACAAACAATAAAACAACTTTAATTAATTGAAGAAATAACCATGGTTAAAAATAAGGAAATATGTTCCGTTGAGACATAGTTTCCAATTCTCAAAAGCAAGGATCAAATGATATTTGTTCAAAAACCTTCAGATTCTGATTCATCACTTGAGCTGGAGCTAGAACTAGAGCTTGAGCTCGAACTAGAGCTGGAATCTCGATGAGGACCAGGGTGTTGCAGTACACCTGGTTTAACCTCACCATGTTCATTAATCTCAGGAGATTCCCCAACTCCAAAATTTATAGATGGGTCTCCAGATTTTAGATTAGGTTCAACATTTTTACCTAACATATGTAAGTTTTAATATGTAACCAAATGTGGATTATATGTAAACAAATACCACTTTTTTTAAAACTTGGCATTTTGGCCTTCAATTTCCCAAGAAAACCATGGGGTTCAGATTCATCACTAGAACTAGAGCTTGCGCTAGAACTAGAGCTTGAATTTGAACTGGAACTGGAGCTTGAGCTGGTACGCGAGCGGAAACCATCCTGAATAGCAGGGTGTTCTTTTTGTGCTGGATTTACTCCATCATCTGGTTGTGCATCAATATCTTTGCCAAGATTTTCTAATGGCACAGATTGTCCGGTTTGGTACTTTGGTTTGTCCTTATTGTCTAAAACAAACAATAAAAGAAACTAAGATTTATCCAAGGATAAAAGGATGAAAATTTGTTCACTTAAGACACAATTTTCATGTCGCAAAATAAAAGAACAAATGATATTTGTTCAAAAACCTTCAGATTCTGATTCATCACTAGAGCTGGAGCTTGAACTGGAGTTTGAGCTCGAACTAGAGCTGGAATCTCGATGAGGACCAGGGTGTTGCAGTTTACCCGATTTAACCTCATCGTGTTCTTTTATGTCAGGAGATTTCCCAACTCCAAAACCAACAGATGGGTCTTCAGATTTTTTACTCGGTTCAGCAATTTTACCTAACATATAAACATTTAATTTTGTATCCAAAAGTATTTCAGATGCAAAACAAATACCACTTTTCTTTAAACTTGGCATTTTGGCCTTTAATTTCCCAAGAAAACCATGGGGCTCAGATTCATCACTAGAACTAGAGCTTGAGCTTAAACTGGAACTAGAGCTTGAGCTGGTACGAGAACGGAAACTACCCTGAATAGCAGGGTGTTCTTTTTGTGCTGGATTTACTCCATCATCTGGTTGTGCATTAATATCTTTGCCAAGATTTTCTAATGGCACAGATTGCCCGGTTTTAATTTGTGGTTTGTCCTTATTGTCTAAAACAAATAATAAAAGCCACTAAGATTTATCCAAGATGAAAGTAAGCTTAAAAGGATGGAAATTTGTTCATTTGAGACACAATTTCCAATTCGCAAAATAAAAGAACAAATGATATTTGTTTAAAAACCTTCAGATTCTGATTCATCACTTGAGCTGGAGCTAGAACTGGAGTTTGAGCTCGAACTGGAGCTTGAATCTCGATGAGGACCAGGGTGTTCAATTACACCTGGTTCAACCTCATCAGGTTTATTTATGTCAGGAGATTTCCCGATTCCAAATGAAACAGATGGGTCTCCAGATTTTAGATTGGGTTCAAAATTTTTACCTAACATATGCAAGTTTAAATATGTAACTAAATGTGGGTTATATGTAAACAAATACCACTTTTTTTAAAACTTGGCATTTTGGCCTTTAATTTCCCAAGAAAACCATGGGGCTCAGATTCATCACTAGAACTAGAGCTTGAGCTGGAGCTTGAACTAGTGCTTGAGCTCGAACTAGAGCTTGAACTGGTACGTGAGTGAAAACTACCCTGAATATCAGGGTGTTTTTTTTCCCTTGCATTTATTTCATCATCATGGGGTACAATGATATCTTTTCCCAGATTTTCTAATGGCACATTGTGTCCAGTTTGGTACTTTGGTTCGGTCTTATTGTCTAAAACAAACAATAAAACAACTTTAATTTATTGAAGAAATAATCATGGTTAAAAATAAGGAAATATGTTTCGTTGAGACATAGTTTCCAATTCTCAAAATAAAAGAACAAATGATATTTGTTCAAAAACCTTTAGATTCTGATTCATCACTTGAGCTAAAGCTCGAACTGGAGTTTGAGCTTGAACTTGAGCTTGAGCTAGAACTGGAGCTTGAGCTCGAACTAGAGCTGGAATCTCGATGAGGACCAGGGTGTTGCAGTACACCTGGTTTAACCTCACCATGTTCATTAATCTCAGGAGATTCCCCAACTCCAAAATTTATAGATGGGTCTCCAGATTTTAGATTAGGTTCAACATTTTTACCTAACATATGGAAGTTTTAATATGTAACCAAATGTGGATTATATGTAAACAAATACCACTTTTTTTAAAACTTGGCATTTTGGCCTTCAATTTCCCAAGAAAACCATGGGGTTCAGATTCATCACTAGAACTAGAGCTTGCGCTAGAACTAGAGCTTGAGCTGGTACGCGAGCGGAAACTACCCTGAATAGCAGGGTGATCTTTTTGTGCTGGATTTACTCCATCATCTGGTTGTGCATCAATATCTTTGCCAAGATTTTCTAATGGCACAGATTGTCCGGTTTGGTACTTTGGTTTGTCCTTATTGTCTAAAACAAACAATAAAAGAAACTAAGATTCATCCAAGGATAAAAGGATGAAAATTTGTTCACTTAAGACACAATTTTCATGTCGCAAAATAAAAGAACAAATGATATTTGTTCAAAAACCTTCAGATTCTGATTCATCACTAGAGCTGGAGCTTGAACTGGAGTTTGAGCTCGAACTAGAGCTGGAATCTCGATGAGGACCAGGGTGTTGCAGTTTACCCGATTTAACCTCATCGTGTTCTTTTATGTCAGGAGATTTCCCAACTCCAAAACCAACAGATGGGTCTTCAGATTTTTTATTTGGTTCAGCAATTTTACCTAACATATAAACATTTAATTTTGTATCCAAAAGTATTTCAGATGCAAAACAAATACCACTTTTCTTTAAACTTGGCATTTTGGCCTTTAATTTCCCAAGAAAACCATGGGGCTCAGATTCATCACTAGAACTAGAGCTTGAATTTGACCTCGAACTTGAGCTGGAATGACTTTGATTGGCGTCATAATTTTCTCCTGGGGTATTTCTGTCATCTTGGGTTATATCAAGAGATGGAAGATGATCTGGGGGCTGTTGCTCAAATTCTGATTGCAGATCTGTATGGAACAGATTAATATCATCAAAGTCTTGTAAAACATGACTGTGGAATAAGAGACCTGGAATTACACACTCTTCAGTGGAAACTGGTATTGAGGCTTCAATGGGCTCATCAACGACTGACAGGACCAGTTCCTCTTTGGGAATTTTAGGACTAGCTTTAAGATCAACAGCTGGATACACTTGTCCAAAGTTCATGATCAGATTGTCTTTATTATCTGACAAATAACATAAACATATTAAAACAGAATCTGAAATCGGTCATTAAACATGGAATGAAAAATTGTTCAATTGTGACAATTTTGGATTTGCAACATAAGAGAAAACAAAGATTTTGTTCCAAAACCTTCTGATTCATCACTTGAGCTGGAGCTAGATGTGTGATGAGAATCAGGATGTTCCGTTACATCTGGTTTAACCTCATACTGTTGGTTTATGGAAGGAGATCCAAAGGTAGGAGATGGATCCCCAGATTTAAGATTTGGTTCAGCATTTGTACCTGATATATGCAGAATTAAGTTTGTATTCAAAAGTAAGCTAGATGCAAAACAAATACCACTTTTCTTAAAACTTGGCATTTTTGCCTTCAATTTCCCAAGAAAACCATGGGGCTCAGATTCATCACTTGAACTAGAGCTTGAGCTAGAACTAGAGCTTGAGCTGGTACGCGAGCGGAAACTACCCTGAATAGCAGGGTGTTCTTTTTCCGCTACATTTACTTCATTATCATGGGGTGCATTAATATCTTTTCCCAGATTTTCTAATGGTAAAGGTTGTCCAGTTTGGTACTTTAGTTTGTCCTTTTTGTCTAAAATAAACAAATGAAAACAACTTAAACTTTGTCCAAGTTCAAAAATCAAGCCAAAGGATGGAAACTTGTTCAGTTGATACAAAATTTCCTATTCGCAAAATCAAAGAACAAATGATTTTTTCAAAAACCTTCTGATTCTGATTCTGATTCATCACTTGAGTTGGAGCTTGAGCTCGAACTAGAGCTGGAATCTCGAAGAGAATCAGGGTGTTGCAGTTCACCCAGTTTAACCTCATCATGTTCGTTTATGTCAAGAGATTTACCAACTCCAAAATTAAGAGATGGATCCCCAGATTTTAGATTGGGATCAGCATTTGTACCTATTATATGTAAACTAAATTTGTATCTAAATGTAGTTTAGATACAAAATAAATACCACTTTTCTTAAAACTTGGCAATTTTGCCTTTAATTTTCCAAGAAAATCATGGGGTTCAGATTCATCACTAGAGCTAGAGCTTGAATTTGAACTGGAACTTGAGCTAGAACGGGAGTGGAAACCACTTTTTATAGTAGGGTGTTCTAGATCTGCATTCAATCCATCATCTGGTTGTGCATCACTATCTTTGCCAAGATTTTCTAATGGTATAGTTTGTCTGGTTTGGGTATGTGGTTTGTCCTTATTGTCTAAAACAAACAATAAAAGCAACTAAGATTTATCCAAGATAAAACCAAGGCTATAAAGATAGAAATTTGTCAGTAAAGACATAATTTCCAATTCGCAACATCAATAACAATTGATGTTTGTTCAAAAACCTTCCGATTCTGATTCATCACTGGAGCTTGAGCTAGAACTAGAGCTGGAATTTTGACAAGAATCGCCGTGTTCCTTTACTTGGAGTTTATTCTTGTTATTTTGGGGTTCTTTAAGTTGTGACCCTAGGTTGACAGTACTGAATTGAATTATAACTGCAGTATATATTTTGAAAGTTGATCAACTCAGATATGTAACTGAATTTTTCTTTTATAGTAAATGTAAATACTACTTTTTAAACATTAAGCTTTAATTTTTCAAGAAAACCTTAATTTTCATATTTATCGCCCAAATAATGAGGTATACTGTACACTAGAATCTTTAATTAGAACAGGGTTAAGAACACTACTTGGAGAAGATTTTAATATATTGCATTATAATATTTATATTTGGCAGGTGTTGCCCAGATATCAAATTTGATTTGCCATACTAAACATAAAAATTTAGATTTAAGTACATGGTAAACATGTATAACCTTCAGATTCATCACTTGAACTAGAGCTTGAATTAGTACTTTTCTTTTCAATCGGTTGTATTGATTCTTTAGCATATAATACAAGAGGTACGCCAACTTTATACTTAGGACCTTGGTGTTCAGATGTCGATTTTGATTTGTTTGTATCATCTATTTAGGATTACAATTTAAAAAAACTTTAAATAAAAATAATCACAGAACAACAAATGAAGTTAAGCACAGACATCTTCAAATTCTTTACTTTCTAGAAATTCAGAAAAACTTGGTTTCTATAAATTTTTATCAGTCATATTAAGGGGGATTAAGAGCTGCACTAAAACCTAGGTCATTCAAGTGTTTACCCTAAATTGAATGACTTTATTGCTTGTTTACACCATGTAATGAAATAAAAATAGTTTTCTGACTAAAGCAAAAATAAAAGACAGTAACCAAGAATTCGCAATTGGAAAGACCTACATTATTAGACTCGGAACTAGAACTAGAGCTTGAATGAAATAACCAAAACTTATTAATTTTTAAACAAATAAACCTTCAGAATCAGAATCTGAACTAGAACTAGAGCTCGAGCTTGAGCTGGATTCATCCTGAGCCTGATGTGTTTCACCAGGGTTAACCGTAATATTTTGGGATAAATCAAGATCCGCACCCAAACCAAGAGCCGGAGATTGTTGACCTAATCTCAATAGGTTTTCCTTGTCTGAAGTAAATAAATAACTTTGAATTGGTGGTAAACTAACAGAGCTAATCAACAGTTTATGTCAAGTTAAAGAAGTTAGTAAAACTAAAAATTGACAACTAAGGCTTTAGCGTTGTTTAAATAACCTTTTGAATTAGATTCATCACTTGAACTTGAACTAGAATCATTGTTGGAATCATTGGAATTCTTTTTTACAATTTTAGGTTCATCAAAATTAGGCCCACCAAAATGTGGCAGGTTAGGAATAGCATACCCTTTACCGGTCTTTGGTTTGGATGTAATATCTTCTTTGGAAGACTTGTCTATACCATAAAAAATGCAGTGATATTATTTTGGATACCAAAAATATAACTTAAAATGTAGAAACCAAAGATTGGCAATTTGATTGAATAAACCTTCAGAATCCGAGTCAGAACTTGAACTGGAGCTCGAATTATTCTGGGAACCAGTCTGATTTGTTTCACCAGGTTTCACCACATCATTTTGGGGTACATCGAGAGCAGCCCCAAGACCAAAAACCGGAGATGGTTGACCTAATCTCAACAGGTATTCCTTGTCTAAAGTAAAATAAATATCACCAAATTGGTGGAAAAATAACAGAGATGGGTAAAAACAAAGGAATTTACAACTAAGGCTTAAGCGTTGTTTTAATAACCTTCTGATTCAGATTCATCACTTGAACTTGAACTAGAATGATCATTGGAATCCTTTTTCAAAAGTTTAGGCCCATCAAAATTAGGCCCACCAAAATGTGGCAGGTTGGGAATAGCATACCCTTTACCGGTCTTTGGTTTGGATGAAATATCTTGTTTGGAAGGCTTGTCTATACCATAAAAAATACAGTAATATTATTTAAAAATGCAGAAACCAAGGCTTGCAATTTAATTGAATAAACCTTCAGAATCCGAGTCAGAACTCGAACTAGAGCTTGAGTCATTTTGTGCCTCACTGGGATCCTTTTCACTTGGTTTAACACCATCACTTTGAGAAATATCAAGAGCTATCCCCATGCCATATGTGGGAGATTGTTGGCCTGATTTCACTCTGTTTTTGTCGTCTAAAGAAAAATGAGCTCAACAAAGTAAATTTTACTATTTAAACAAAGAAATTGATAACTAAGGCTTGAGCATTGTTTTAATAACCTTCTGATTTAGATTCATCACTTGAACTTGAACTAGAACTGGAACTAGAATCATGGGTGGAATCGGTGGAATCCTTTTTCACAAGTTTAGGCCCACCAAACTGAGGCAGGTTGGAAATAGCATACCCTTTAACGGACTTTGGTTTGGATGCAATATCTTCTTTGGAAGGCTTGTCTATACCATAAAAAATGCAGTGATATTATTTTGGTTACCAAAATAGGACATAAAAATGCGGAAACCAAGGCTTGGCAATTTGATTGAATAAACCTTCAAAATCCGAGTCAGAACTTGAACTAGAGCTCGAGTCATTCTGAGCATCAGTCTTATGTGTTTCACCAGGTTTAACCACATCATTTTGGGGTACATCAAGAGCTGCCCCAAGACCAACAACCGGAGATGGTTGACCTAATCTCAATAGGTTTTCCTTGTCTAAAGTAAAATAAATATCACCCAATTGGTGAAAAAAATAACAGAGATGGGTAAAAACAAAGGAATTTACAACTAAGGCTTAAGCGTTGATTTAATAACCTTCTGATTCAGATTCATCAGAACTTGAACTTGAACTAGTATGATCATTGGGATCGTTGGAATCTTTTTTCACAAGTTTAGGCCCACCAAAATGAGGAAGGTTGGGAATTGCATACCCTTTACCGGACTTTGGTTTGGGAGTAATATCTTGTTTGGAAGGCTTATCTATACCATAAAAAATGAAGTGATATTATTTTGGTTACCAAAATAGGGACTTAAAATGCAGAAACCAAGGCTTTGCAATTTCGTTAAATAAACCTTCAGAATCGGACTCAGAACTCGAACTAGAGCTCGAATCATCTTGTGCATCACTGGGATCCTTCTCACTTGGTTTAACATCATCATTTTGAGAAATATCAAGAGCTATCCCCATGCCATATGCAGGAGATTGTTGGCCTGATTTTACTATGTTTTCTTTGTCTAAGAAAAATAAGCTCAAGAAACACATTATTACCATTTGAACTAAAATTGCGAAACTAAAAAATTGGCAACTAAGGCTTGAGCATTGTTTTAATAACCTTCTGTTTTAGATTCATCACTTGAACTTGAACTAGATTCATTGTTGGAATCAGTGGAATCCTTTTTTACAAGTTTAGGCCCATCAAAATTAGGCAGGTTGGAAGTAGCATACCCTTTACCGGTTTTTGGTTTGGGAGTAATATCTTGTTTGGAAGGCTCGTCTAAATCCATAAAAAATGAAGTGATATTATTTTGGTTACCAAAATAGGACTTAAAAATGCAGCAACCAAGGCTTTGCGATTTCGTTAAATAAACCTTCAGAATCTGACTCAGAACTCGAACTAGAGCTAGAGTTATCTTGCTCATCACTGCGATCGTTTTCACTTGGTTTAACACCATCATTTTGAGAAATATCAAGAGCTATCCCCATGCCATATGTAGGAGATTGTTGGCCTGATTTTACTATGTTTTTGTCGCCTAAAGAAAAATAAGCTCAACAAAGTAAATTTTACCATTTGAACTAAAATTTCGAAAACAAAGAAATTGACAACTAAGGCTTGAGCGTTGATTTAATAACCTTCTGATTTAGATTCATCACTTGAACTTGAACTAGAATGATCATTGGAATCCTTTTTTACAAGTTGTAGGCTCACCAAAACGTGGCAGGTTGGGAATAGCATACCCTTTACCGGACTTCGGTTTGGATGCAATATCTTCTTTGGAAGGCTTATCTATACCATAAAAAATGCAGTGATATTATTTTGCTTACCAAAATAGGACATAAAAATGCGGCAACCAAGGCTTGGCAATTTGATTGAATAAACCTTCAAAATCTGAATCAGAACTTGAACTAGAGCTCGAGTCATTCTGAGCATCAGTCTGATGTGTTTCACCAGGTTTAACCACATCATTTTGGGGTATATCAAGAGCTGCCCCAAGAGCAAAAACCGGAGATAGTTGACCTAATCTCAATATGTTTTCCTTGTCTGAAGTAAATAAATAACTTCGAATTAGTGTTAAACTAACAGAGATAATCGACAGTTTACGTCAAGATAAAAGTTGGTAAAACAAAGAAATTGACCACTAAGGCTTAAGCGTTTGTTTTAATAACCTTCTGATTTAGATTCATCACTTGAACTTGAACTAGAATCATCATTGGAATCGTTGGAATCCTTTTTCACAAGTTTAGGTCCATCAAAATTAGGGCCTCCAAAACGTGGCAGGTTAGGAATAGCATACCCTTTACCTGACTTTGGTTTGGCTGTAATATCATGTTCACTGTCTAAATCACGAGGTGAAAATATATTATCATTAATTGCACACACAAACATGTCCAATAAACATGTTACTTAAAAATAAAGATTCCAAAAACAAGTTTAACCCTAATGTGTTTGTATGTTTAATAACCTGTTGATTTAGATTCGTCACTTGAGCTAGAATCTTTAGAGTCATCGAGTATATATGTATCAGGTTTATCACCAATATCTTCTACTACATCAAGAGCTGCACCAAGTTTTCGGACAGGTGTTTGATTACCAAAGCTTTTCAGCTCATCTACATCAGAGTAAACAACAAAATTACATCAAAATTTATATGTTGAATAAAATAATTCTAAAATGCAGTAATCAAGGCTTTGCGCTGTCATTAAATAAACCTTCAGAATCAGAACTTGAACTCGAACTAGAGCTAGAGTTATCTTGCTCATCACTGGGATCCTTTTCACTTGGTTTAACACCATCATTTTGAGAAATATCAAGAGCTATCCCCATGCCATATGTAGGAGATTGTTGGCCTGATTTCACTATGATTTTGTCGTCTAAAGAAAAATAAGCTCAACAAAGTTAATTTTACCATTTGATCTAAAATTTCGAAAACAAAGAAATAAACAACTAAGGCTTAAGTGTTGTTTTAATAACCTTCTGATTTAGATTCATCACTTGAACTTGAACTAGAACTAGAATGATCATTGGAATCAGTCGAATCCTTTTTCACAAGTTGAGGCCCACCAAAATGAGGAAGGTTGGGAATAGCATAACCTTTACCTGACTTTGGTTTGGCTGTAATATCTTCTTCATTGTCTAAATCACACAGTGAAAATATATTATCAGTAATTGCACACACAACTGTGACCACTAAACATGTTACTTAAAATTAAAGTTACCAAAAACAAGTTTAAACCTAATGCCTGTGTATATTTTAGTAACCTGTTGATTTAGATTCGTCACTTGAGCTAGAATCATTAGAGTCATCGAGTATATATTTATCTGGTTTATCACCAATATCTTCTAGTACATCAAGAGCTGCACCAAGTTTTCGGACAGGTGTTTGATTACCAGAGCTTTTCAGCTCATCTAGATCAGAGTAAACAATAAAATCACATCAACATTAATGTGTTGAATAAAATAAGACTAAAGTGCAGTAACCAAGGCTTTGCAATTTCATTAAATAAACCTTCAGAATCGAACTCAGAACTCGAACTAGAGCTAGAATTATCTTGCTCATTACTGGGATCCTTTTCACTTGGTTTAACATCATCATTTTGAGAAATATCAAGAGCTATCCCCATGCCATATGCAGGAGATTGTTGGCCTGATTTCACTATGATTTTGTCGTCTAAAGAAAAATAAGCTCAAGAAAGACAATATTACCACTTGAATCAAAATTTCGAAAACAAAGAAATTGAAAACTAAGGCTCAAGCGTTGTTTAAATAACCTTCTGATTTAGAATTATCACTTGAACTTGAACAAGAATCATCATTGGAATCAGCAGAATCCTTTTTCACAAGTTTAGGTCCATCAAAATTAGGGCCACCAAAACGTGGCAGGTTGGGAATAGCATACCCTTTACCTGACTTTGGTTTGGGTGTAATATCTTGGTCATTGTCTAAAACACACAGTGACAACTTATTAATTTTAAATGCACACATTGAGGCACTAAACAACTTTTTACTTAAAAGAGAAACGATTTCAAAAACAAATAACTAGAGCTAAAATTATCCTGTGCACCAGAGTAACCAATTTTACCACTTTTACCCATTTATTGTGGGAATATCATTAGTACCCTTAAGATTTATATATGTGTGTTTAGATTTTAACAAATAAGTCTACAACACAAACCAGTTCATTTACGAATTTGTAAACGAAGCCTTTGAAATAATATAAAATTAAAAGTTTTCCCAAATTAACCAAACAAAGGATTCCGAAATAATGTTCAATAACCTGGCGGCGAACTCTGCTCAGGTTGATTCTTAAATTCAGACTCCACGACCTTTTCAACAATTGGTACAACCATATCATCGTCTAAACCTTTCTCCGAAACAGGAGTGTCAAATTCTAAATCCAATAAACACTCAAGTGCATCCCCTATAAATCAATCCCATTTAATGAATACGAAAGCCTGAATGTGGCTGTTTAAATACCAAAATTTGTGTTAGTTGGAAAGTATATGTTTTTTTAAATAAGTCACAACTGATAATTGTTTTGTAGAAACCTGGCGTTTGTTCAACTGGTTTGCGAATTTGAGCCTCGATTGGCTCTTCTACTATTGGTATGAATTCTTCATCAACAACAGGAGACTGCTTATCAGTCTCAAAGTTGTCCCCTATAAGGCATACAGCAAGTTCAAACAACCATTTTTGAATAAAAAGTAAAGTATGTTAGTAGGAAAATGTTATTTTTCAAAGTAAAAGTTTAAATGTAAGTTTTCTTTTTTAGAAACCTGGCATTTGTTCATCTGGTCTTTGTATTAAAGCCTCAACAGGCTCTTCTACAATAGGTAAAATCATATCTTCTTCTGTAATTTCGTCAATTTTTGTAACAGGAGATTGCTCCTCAGACTGTAGTATGGGTTCACCTGTTTCGTCTAAATAACACAATTGCAAAAATAACACACAAGACAACCTGTATAATCCAAGCCTTCTTAAATTGCAAATTTTGTCATAACACCTAGTAAACCAGATCCGTTTAATATTGAGTAAAATACTCTTGCTATTATATTTCATTTAAGCTAGTATTTAGCCGTGACAAAATACTGCATTCTTTCATACAGTATCGGTAAACCAATAAAGTTTAACCAACTAATTAGCAGACAAAACTGTCTGCTACTAGCATCATTGCACAAAGTTCCAAAAAAAATTGCACAATGTTTTATGGCAAAAAAACTATGTCCCCATTTTTGTTCAATATTTCAGATGCGTATGGTCTCAACCATCTGATGGGTCGTTGTGGGTCGGTACATGATGTCATCATGGTGATGACAATTCAAATGCTCAATTTAGACAATATTGTGTAACTAAATATGTCGCAAAATTCATCACACAAACAAAGCATACCTGGACTAATGTCAACATTGAAGGGACTTCGTGGAACTTGCTCTCCTGTGAATTCCACATAAATCTTGTGCGGACCGTCAACTTGCGGTGTGTATGTGGCGCGAACGGTGCCATTACTTCTCTCCTCTAGCTCCATCGGCACGTCGGCTGTTTGCTGACCATCAGGACCAACCACTGCAACTGTTACACCTCCTTTCCCAGCATCTGTACAAAGTAATATTGATAAATTTGGCAAATTGCACATCACTGGGGTTAATTTGTCCAATCTGTGCATCACTGGAGGAAAAACAACTACTGCATCTGTTACACCCCCTTTACCAGCATTTTTACAAAGTAATATTGACAGATTTGGACAAACAATTAAACATGTGGCTGGATTTACAAGTCCAAGCGATTAAACAAAGGTTTATTAAGTATATATATTAAATAAATGACATCAAGCCAATGTACTAAAAATTTAATATGAAATGAATTTTAAATAATGATACCACAGTTATAGTTTGAGATACTGTTAGTAAAAAATGACATGATGATTAACCTAGTGCCCCCACATTGAGAACTTGCACACATGCATTCGAACAAGATGTCCATAACATTTTGGAACCAAACTGCTAAGGCCATTGCACTTTTACAGGTGATGTATAAATAGTTAACAAAATGATTATGATGCAAGCCACCAGTGACAATGCGACTGTATTGTCATAAGCATTATTATGACATCCAGGCAATTTAAACCTGAAGGAATCTTTCCGGTGTGGCCATTTATTGGGCTGGTGTAGTTCAATCTGGCCTTACCACTGGGTCTTGGGTAAGACCGTGGCATAGCAGCTAGCAAAATACATGTAATATTTTAGAATATATTTGTGAGCTGAAACAATGAGTAAAACAGGACTATCTGTGCAGATATCCATTTAAAACAAAACAGAAAAAAAAATGGTTATTTTTGCATCCCTCGGGTGGCGATAAAGAGACATAAATACTAACATTAAATATTTAACATAGTTTAAAATAATGCAATTATTAATTAGATGGAACTAGGCTACTACTGGATGTTGGAAAGGTGCTATATTGCTGAGATTATAAAGTTCATATAAGCACTTACCAGCAGTAAGAACGTCAAAGTATGTCGGCTCTCCAACCACGTTTCCAGGTTCAATCCCAGGGCCTTGCACCTTGACCTTGCTCGCATCGGGTGGAACATCAACGTTAACCTTTAGAATAAACTCGGTTCAGGCGGGTTCACTTTTAAAGAAAACCTTTTGGGCGCCACTTGAGCGCTTTGTTTTGAGTGTGTAAAGGCGACGAAGTGAAACTGACAATCATCGCGTTAAATTGTGTACATATGTATGGAGAATACGCTGTCTAGGTTGTATTATCATAACCAATTAAAGCCAATTACTTGTAATGCTCTATTATATGATGAAATTTAAACGCCTACAGCGACGACGTCGGCAACTAAGTACTATCTTTGCACAGGCCAAGTGCGAACTTTGCAAAAGGAGCAGAGTGCGCGCGCTTGTGAAATAAGAAACAAGAGGAGAGAAACTGTTTTGCTCACACTCTATTTCGTGTTGACACAGCAGCGCGCTTTTATTTCATTACTTCGGCGTGGTAGACTTTTCCGTGTTTACACGCAGTGCGACAATTTCGTATCACTCATTGCGAATACCGTTCCGCTTCTCACTGACCGTCCAGCGACAGACAGTTTTTTAAAAAGCATTCACTTTGGCGAAGACACCAATGCCGTATAAGGCATGATTTTTGTTCACTCCCGACAACCGATGATTTACGACGTTTTCGTAATGACGGTTAGGCCCTGTAATGGGGAATAACAACGCAAGAAAGGCAAAATAAACTGAATGTCAAATTTAGCGTTCTTGTAGAATATACCTATATTTTACAAGATGTATGCTACGAAAGTCAAAGTTTACCATTCATTTAGTCTAAGGTTAAAAACATGTATTTATATATTGCGGTAAAGGCTGCCCATAACATAAATATTACCAAGCGCGTAGATGACAATAAAAACTAACGTTAAAGACCAGCTTAATCATTATCGGACGCGCCATTTCCGTCAAATAAGTCACACCGTTGCAGCAGCGAAAAGATAAACAAACCGTACGTAACCTATGAACATCATTTTACTACAATTATAGTTCTCAACACAAACGTTATAATATGTTTTCCATGGTAATGTAACATACTAATATGCAAGCAAGCTTATATGAATGAATCTTTCATTAATTTTTTATCCTGGTGGGTGGGAAAATCGCGAAAAGGAACCATTTAACCTCTGGTAACTCGCGCCTACGGTTAAGTTGCAAAAGCAAGTAAAATGTTGTATATTATTTTAACGTTGCTATCGTTTCAGTGCAACAAATTAGGCAAAACAGTCATTTTATAACACACTTTGCTACACTCGCTAATTTGGTTTAAATCGGCCTGTCAATACAATGCGAAACTATGTGTGCCGTGTTGATAAAGCGATACTCCAACGTTTCCCAATACTTCAATATAGATAAGTAAAATACCATAGAACAAACAAGTGTAAACTTTATCTATTGAACAAAAAATTGAATACAGATAAGCCTAAAAGACCATAGAACAAACAAGTGTAAACTATATCTATTGAATAAAAAAACGAATGTAAGGAGAGACAAATAAAAAACTTGGTAGTTTGTTCGAAACTTTATCAACGTTGTCTCCGTTTTACCTACGGTTCACATGCAAAAAAACGTCAAGCACACTCACCCTGTAGGGGCTATTCGAAGCAGCTTTGCCCGAGTAGGTCACACTGATGACGTATTGGCCCGGTTTCATGGGGTAGTAGTCACAAGAGTGGGTTCCGTCCCCGTTGTCGACCACGTTCACTTTCTCTGTCACGCCGCCTGCGTCACAGAATGTTGCACATGAATACCACCACCCAGGAATTATTCATTAACGCCATTCCTACATCAACATCACGGACGCGTGCTTTTTGTATTGTTGTCTAATCGATTTGACCGTGTTTTTTTTTAATGTCTCGTATTCCAATATAGCTTAGGTTGAAACACGTTGGGGTTATAAATAACAGTTAGGCTAAATTTTTGGCAATTTTATATTTTTAATGTCCTAATCAACAATAATTAAGCTGCATAATAAGAGTAAATCACAGTTTCAGGAAAACTTACGCGGCCCAATGCATTTCACTTCCAATTTTCCGTCTCCGGCCTGCTCAGTGTGAACGGTGAAATTTGCCACCTGTCGGACCGTCACTCCGTTCGGTTCAACTCCTGGGCCTTCTGCCCATACAGCTGATGCATTGAAGGCTGCAAGAGTAAATTGATTTTTGAATACATGTACATAAATGACGAACATCCGTTAAATGATTAGAATAAGCGCAAAAGAGTTCTTCCCTATTGTATATTGTCGAAATACATTTAACCCAACGTCACCCTTAAGTACATATTAGTGTACTATAGGTCAAAGAACGGACCAGTATACAGTAGGATTTAATCTATAAGCTTTAGAATATCATACAAATCGATGCAGCCTGATTAAAATGTAGATTAAATTAAGTTGTAAGGCAAACAACGTGGTTAAATCGTTTTAAATTTGCATAGAGAATAGTTAGTTCTACTTACGAAGTGATATCGGTACTTCGTATGGGCTTTTGATGATCGGCATTCCAGCAAATAAGACATGAACGACGTGGGTTCCGTTTTTAGTTGGGGTGTAATTTACCCTGCAGTTCTCCCCTTGTCGTTCGATTTGCGGTCGGACTGAGTTTTTACAGCCGGTTGGATCTTCAATGACAACGTCAACGTCGCCGGCTCCAGCCTCTGAATAATTTAAACATTGTTTTTTTTTAATACTCAACAACAATGCCTTTGTAATTTCAATGACTGAATTTAAAAAAGGCACAGAGTATGATGATAGCGAGACTGATAGATTCATTAAGGCAATTATCAGTGAATAGATAATAATTTAGGATGCACTTTATTAAATACCTTACTGAATAGCCTACTTAATTACATTTTTAGTAAACATTTCAGTAAATATTTCAGTAAATACTTTGGTCACTTTAGCGAATACCTCTGTAACTGCTTTATTGGCCATTGTGAAAACGAAGGGTCGAAAGATTGCACGAAAAGGGGGGGGGGGGGTTATGTTTGTGGGGTGTTTATTTACCTGCTGTGAAAACGTCAAAGTGAGTTGGATGGTTCACGATGTTTCCTGGCATCAGTCCTGGTCCCTTGGCCGTCACTTTGCTTGGATCTGCTGGCGAGTCGTCAACCTGAACCTTGAACGGGCTCTTATGGATCGCCGCACCGGCAAACAATATTGTCACCTATACAAATATTAAGGGGGATAAACATTGATTTAAGCGTGCTGTGTAGATCAAGGGTGTAGACTGCGTAGACACATTATTTGAGGGAAATTATGAATTAAAATCTGAAGACTACTTGACCGTGGAATGTAATATTTTCAAGCATCTCTTTTCAATCCGGATAATGATTTTATTTCGATGCTTGATATAAATAAAACGCCATACCTAGAGTTAGGGCAATTTATTTTTATCATACTTAGTCACTTTAAATAACGAGAAAGGAACACCATACACTGTTCCCACCATATGCTGTTAAACTGAGTCATATTTTTTCAATGAAGACGGTTAATTTAAAAATTATAAAGCGCGCACTATATAACTTTCGGGCGTTATATATGTGGGTCAGTTAACTTGTGGGCGTTACGTACGTCGCACAATTGCGAAGAAATAACTGCAAATATTTGTACGGAAAACCAGCCATATATCTACCATTTACGTAATACCTTAACCATGGCCGTGATAACATGGAATTCGAAATAGTACACGTTAATAACTATGAGGCCAAGTGAGTGTAACCGTTTATGTAATGCACGGCTATGTACAGCAGCATCAATGGCGTATTTGTATTGACAAATGGAATGTTTGCAGACTTTTATCGGTGTTTGTACACCGGTGTATGAGTACTGTCAGTAATGTAGCCCCGCACAAACTTCCATGCTAGGTTGTAAGGTCAAACTGCTTCAGATTGTATCTTAAAACACCATTGGAAAATCGGCGGGATAAACGAAGAACCACTGCTGGTGCTACAAGGTTTTGGAAACAAGGCAAACACCAATCAGCCGTTTATGACAGAGATTCGTTTGATATTCGAGTTCTTGTGTACACTTTGTAGTATCCGATGTTCGAAAAGATTGTCAATTTCAAAGCTTGCTCACCGCAATAAATTACCCGGCACCGCGTAAGCAGACGTACAATCTTATATTACGATTCTTAAACGCCCTGGGCAATTGATTGTGTTCGTTCATGTTCAGTATACACGCCCAACTAACTAAACCGTAATACCGTTTAAGCTCACTTTGAACGGTTTAAAGTCGAATTTTGCTTCAAAACCGAATTAGTACAAATCTACGCGTAAAAAACACCAAGTTTTGTATCAAAACCAAATTAATACAAATGTACGCGTAAAAACACCGAATTTTGCATCAAAACCGAATTAGTACAAATCTACGCGTAAAAAACTAGAGTGTTATTTTCGTGGTGTTACCAGGATCAGACGACCATATTAGTCATAAAACGCCCACCTCATATTCGCCTGGCATGTCAGGATAATAAGTCACATTGAAAGTTTTCAGTTTATCGTTGTTTGGAGTGGCTTTCAGTTCTTCCTTGTGGCCTTCTGGGTTGGTAAGGTAAACCAACACATCCCCATTCCCCGCTGCGATCGTCTCAACCGTAAACGGAGCAGGGGCGCCAACCTTGCAGCCCTTCGGCTCAACACCTGTGCCAAGGTTTCATGTAACGAAGGATTAGTTAGTTTTCGGATGGTTTTAGCATGGGAATGATTTTTATTCGACGCTTCGTGAATAACACGCTTAAGCACCATTTAATTATGCCTACCGTTGTGAATTTAAAGCGTACCGAATTACGGAACAGGGCCAAAGCATGTAACGAAGGATTAGGTAGTTTTCGGGCGGTTTTAGCATAGGAGTGATTTTTATTCAATGCTTTGTGAATAACACGCTTAATAAGCACCATGCATTTGTGTTAACCGTTGTGAATTTAAAGCATACAAAATCACGGAACGGTCCAAAGCTTTAAAGAACTGTTTTGTATTGTTTACACATAAGAACCCACCTTTTCCGTAAGCTCTTGCCTTTTTAGAGTTAGTTTTTGGGCGCAGCGGCGCGCCAGGTTTCAATGTAGATTTCGGGAACTGCGACAGGTATGTCATGACACTAAGTTCGTCCACATTTGGGTTGGTTATCTCTTCGGGTGTAATAACCTAACAAAACAAAAAGTTAGGAATCTGTACGTGTTTCCACTGGCAATACCGGATTGAAATCGAATCGCTAGCGATTTGATCCACACAAAAGTTCTGATTTGGCCAAAAATATTTACAAAATCAAGAAACAAAGCCCACAAAAATTTGAACGCTGAGGTAGACGCAATACCAAGCCTAGAAAATAGCAATATTGGCCTTGTGTAACAAAATTAAGACAAAACAGCTTTTATTGCTTTAATTGATGCCGATTAGCGATAACCGTTAGTCACGTGCTAGCACGCTCCAGGCGGGCCAATGGCGCGTAACGAGAATACGTCAGAATGCAAAAGCCGGCCATTGCCCTTATAAGGCTACTCTTGAACACTTGAGATGCCGGATTTTTGTGGCTGTCTAGAATTATTCAAAATAGAAGTTATGCTCATAACGATACGAGGAAAGCTGAAATGATATGGAAAACAACAATAACCTCCCTTTTATAACCACGTTAACCAATTTATTTACAAACTATTTAAATTCTATATTATAATAGGGAAATGGATTTGATAAACACCTTAAATTATCAGGCATCGTCCTTTAAGCTTTCTCTTACCGCCATTAAGTTTAATGTACCATTTTACCTTTTACCTAATAATGCATAGTATACCGATCAACACATTTATAATGAAGAACATACCAAACAAATGCATAATATAAAATTGAGTATCAGCGGATCAACGAAATCCGGTTAGCTTATCGAGGCGAATAAACGGTTTCATCCAATTGTTATTTTGTCTTGTATTTCAGCACTGCGTGGTTGAACCGAAATGAAATATTTATTACGCATTTTTTATTGGGATAGTTGTTTTCCGCAAAAATGCATCCAAACCATGCTTAAGCTTTGGAACTAAATTTAACAGAATTTACGGTAACATTTTAACATTTCCATTTGAAGTAGACTTATTCAGTCAGTCAGGATTCCGTTACACAAAAGATTCCTGTGCTAAACCAATGAAGCAAATCGGCTGTGGTTTAAACGATAGCGAAAATGGCCCGGCCTTTCAGTGAGAAAATATACAAAACAGTTTGGGCGGTAACCAGCAAAGCAAAAGCTCCTACTACTACGCTTGTTTACATGAACTAGAATCTTCGTAGGTGGATAAAACACAATAATGCAATAGCGGAACAAATACGTTTTAAACGTCAAAAAATGTTCAGATCTGAAAAAATGTCATGCAAGTGAGATCATGCAATTGTTTGGATACCTGTGGCACGCCTAACCACTCATCAGCCAGTTTCATGGCCTCCGCGGTGTTGTCGATTTTGTTGTTCGGGTCCCAGTCTTCCCAATCCGGGCACAATCCTAATTTGGTCCCGATTGTGAAGGTGACGCGAACGACCAAGCAAACATGCAAAAAAAGCAAGCGAACACATCAATAAAATGATCGAGGACCATGCTAAATTGAGTCTAATGGTGTGTAATTTTGCTGCCCAGTGGGTAAGATAAACGCGAACCCCCGCCCACCTAGGTTCACTTGTAATAAAATTTCGCACGTTTTAACTACTTACGGCGCGTACGAAACGTTTATTCTGTCGTCTCAATAGCCCTCTTTTAAACTAAGGTATCACGTTTCACGTATACTTAACGGTTAAGCAAGTCAAATGGATCGTGTGCGCCAATTTTTGGCAAGCAGAAAACGTGAGATGCAAACGCATGCCTTCAAAATGCATTCGGTTTGATTGTTTTGACTTCTACCTGAGCAATCCCAAGATGGTCGTCCGCTAAAGTCATCGCCTCAGTCGTGTTTTCAAGCTTGTTAACGGGGTCCCATTCGACCCATTGAGGACATAAGCCTTAAGAGTTGGAAACAAGGAGAGTCAAGAAAGTAGAACAAAATGAACAGGAAATAGGGAATGGTAAATATAGATAGAGATTTAAATGAGGTAATCTAATAAAGAAAAATTAGAGATAAATAGTAAACTGGAGAAATAGAGAAAAGCTAAGATGTAAAAGAATGATATATAGATAGTTTAAGTATCAGGAAATGACCGTAAGCTACAAAGGAAATCAAAATAGAATCTATAAAGTAGGACCGCAGGAATTTTACAATGGGGTCGTAGTCGTATGATCCCGGCGCTTAACAAAGGCACTTAAATTAAGTTTGCAGGTCTATACACCGTGGTTCTTCCACGAGACAGTAATTTGATATATTATAGTAATTACGTCATTTCACAGTCGTTAACGTTTGTTGACTCGCCGAACTGGGAACCAGCAAAGGCACTGTCTACAATGGAGCCACGAACGCATATCAAATACCGACTTTAAAAACGTTTTCTCCTCGAATACGAACGTATAGGGCAGCGACCTGTTAGGCCTTTGGACAGGATATGATGTCGACAAACTTGTATGTGTTTAGCTTTATTGTAATTCTAACGTGAAATGAATTATGGTGGCAAAGGTTACCTTGTCGCGCTTTAGAATTTTGGCGACATCTGTGTCTATTACTACAGCCCTATTCATTTTAAAGACTTTGTGTCGATTGAACTATAAACTAAGGGGCTGTTTGGAAGCAGTTTTTATCCAAATAGTCAGTTAAGAATTTAAAAAGCAATGGACTGTTTTTTTCCCACTGGACAGCGATAATAAAGTACCCGTTTTACCTGTTTAAAGTCTTCGAAATATAAAATAAATAACGGTATAAAAACATAACAAGGGCTGAGAAGGGAATACAAGTTACATAACCTGTCTTGGGCGTATGTACGCACATTAACCTTTACCTACATTAGTAACGGGTGTTGATAAAAAATATTGATTGTATTCCTTTCTTAGCCCTTGGGTGTTAATAAAAGAGTAACAAAACAAAGAAGAAATTTACCCGGTGCGCAGTTATCAACCAATGCGCCAAGCGCTGTACCGTCCTGCCAGTTGCCCTTGAAGTTGGTGATGGGCATCTGCGGGACCTTGTTCTGAATCCATCCAAGCAACCTCTGCTTTGGTGTCGCTTGGCTCTTTTCCTCCGGCTCTTCTTCTTCGTCCCACATCGGCATCGAGATGGAGTAATGCAGGATGAGGGTCCATATCAATCCGAGGATGAGTTTTAGATTCCCATCCACGATCGCTTTGCTGTCTGCGGATGGAAACGGAGGTTCACATTACTATTTTGATGTCTGAAGACTAAAAGGTGAAAAAAGACTAAAAGTGAAATGGATGGGGTTAGGATACATTGATTGGGGGGAAAGCACGAAGCAGATAAGAATAGGCGAAACGGATGAGAAAGGAATAAGGAGCGAATAAAGGAGGGAAGGAAGAATGGGGAAGTAGTGGGAGGAACAGTTTACGGTAGGAAACTGGAAACTAATTTTAACACTTAGCCCTTTACTAGGGGTCGGCAACCTTTTGTACTTTAAGAGACATTTCAAACCGATAACCCACAAAATAAAAATTACTTGGAGCCGCAAAACTAATAATATTTTCGCAGTAGAAGGTAAACAACACTGTGTGAGATTAAGACGCAAGTGTTCTTCTGTTTTTTTACTTATGTATTGGTTTTAAACTCATTAAGCGCTCGCTTCGACCTTAAAAAATAATTAGAGCCGTATTACTAGGATGAAAGAGCCGCAGGTTGCTGACCCATGCCCTATACCATGTCCAATCCCGAAATTAACCATAATATACCTCTTACACCAGCCCTTATTTTTACTACAGTGTACCATCCCCTGCTTTACCTATATTTGACATTTTCCTTTCTAAATTTATCCTCTAGGTTAGTATAAAAATAGAACAAAATGATAATGGACGTAATTAAGCGTGGTAAAACATTTTACGACTGTGCAAATTGGTCTCGGTTGTGGACAAACGACAATTGTTACAATACACGCGGATTGAACAGAAAACTACGTGTCCACATCCATGGTTGCACATAATCTTATTCTTTTAAATAAACTTATCGCGTTCCGAACTTCAATAAGCGTTCAGTTAAAATCCAGAAGTATTTTTATGTTTACTTAATTAAAGTGTCTTATTAAAATCATATCTTTGTTGATGATCAGTGAAATATTTAAACGCAACTAATTTAGTTTTAATGAGATTGGATCCCTGAAAGTTATTAATAGCAAGTTCTAATTCCGTATTATAATTGGGTAAGGAGCTCAATAGCGGTTTGTATTGCATCCAAGTTTACAATACATAGTCAGGCGTTTGCTCCCTTGGCACTAGACTGTCGGCGACATAGCTACTAATAAGGCTTCATGGCAAATGTCGTATGTTTTCTTGCCGCGTGAAATTTAAGGAAAAGTACTGTAATTTGAATATTTTAATAGAAGCAATGATTTATAAAAAAAATATGCTGGTAGCTATATAAAGGTCTGCTAGTAAAACATCTCATAAATTGTTATATTTATGTCTGGGAATCCATATCTCACTCAACACTATAGTAATATTATAGATATAAAGCATATGGCTGTTAAATCCACTTTTAACACAAGTTTTAATCCGACGGTGGACTCGTCGCTATGGTCGATTTAACATAAAAATCTATATATGAATCTCGCGCATTAACCATTCTGGCATACAAACTTTCTACTTGGCCTTACATTTTGTAAAAATGGCCAGTTGCGTTGCTACAATCGAAAAATAATTTTCTTAAATAGTTGGCGTGTTATCAAACATTTCAGTGAAGGGGTCGTTTCGGCTTATAGCTATCTAATCTTTGAGCGTATTAAACGTATTATGATTTTGGCTTCGAATTCCAAAGAAGTTTTCTTGAATTTATATCGGGTTACCCTGTAGGGATTTCTACGATAACTTACTTAAAAACTGTGTCTAATTAATCCGAAAATTCAATAAAAGGTATCATGGCATGCGAAATGCAGTTATTTAAAACCTAAATAAATGTGCAAGCCTTACTGCATTTCTGAACTTATATATTTACCGAAAAGTGATCTAAAAATAGAAATGATCTAAATGTAGGTAAGCGTTTCAAAATAGGTCGTTATTGCTGAATACCTACATTCCGATTCTCGTAATTGAATTCATGGTTTCGCTCTGACGCACGTGCAAAATTGGCCGCTCCCCAAACTGATGTTGTCTTTTGGCGGAATCCGAACTATTTGGTCAACTTATTATGGGCGGTATGGCATGATCGTGCATTTACTTACTTTTTAACATATTTATTTTAATCACGAAATGATTGATTTGTTACTTTTCAAGTAACACGATCTCTAGATTGTTCCTGCGGGTTGGATGACTTCTACGGGCCATTTATTTTGGTTTAAAGGTACATTAAAGTAAGAGAAGCGATTTTACCGGTAAGGGCATTTAACGTCGCATTGGACAATTTGAAAACTTACTGTACAAAGATTGTACATTTTCTAATTTCCAACGAAAGTAAAGTCTATATTAGAACAGAGACCAAACCCATTGCAATCGTTATACTTTAAACGTTTACGCGAAGTTGTATTATGATATGAAACAACTATATTCGTTATCGACTCCGGTCAATAACCTAATGAGAAAGTGAACACTTATAAAGCAGTAACATAGAAGTTTGAAAAAGTACAACTTTCACAGCGGAAAGAAGCCGGAGGGCGGTGCGCTAACCCAATAGCTCTTTTACTGCAGTTATTGCCTCAATAAACCGATGGAAACCGACCAAACAAAAGGGTTTACATGTGAACTTGCCCTGCCGACAAGCAGACAAGTGGTTGTTAATTTTATTGATGTCATTTTGAATGGTAACCCCCCAGCTTCGAATTAAACAATGTAGATTACTAATGTGGGAATAGTGGATTAATAGGAAACGCCTGCACTCCTAATTTATTTAAAGCGTATTAAACAATTAGAAAAAGGTTTAAAAAAGTATCGCCTTATATCCGATCAAATTAAATGAAATAATGTTGGTATAACTTCACTCAAGTATTCATAACCTTCAGGGCTTATTTAGATGTATAAATTGTAAACGATCTATTATTATTTAGTTTTACACTTAGAATCACACAGGTATAAAAAGAAGTTTAAAGAAAAATATGACATTTGATATACCATTGCGCTTTGCTTTATTACTATTTTAATATATGTGTATACATATATATATATATTATGAATCAAAAGTTCTATTTTTGGTTATTACTTCGGAGCAAAGGCCAAATTGGGCAATCTGAAATGTCAACAAAAATTGATTTATCAAAAAATCGAACAGTGATTGGCCAACGGACGGTCATTTGATTATTTTGCCGGATTTTTAATGATTTATGTTGCCAAACTAAAAAATCACAGTTCATTAATCATGAGTTCGAGTGACTCGAACCTATATGACAGGGCGTTAACATAAACATCAATGGCCTCGCTTAGGTAGCCTATTTGACATGAGAGATTTTCTGCTCCGTGCACACTATCCAGCAGCACTTTGGCCTACCGGATAGTCATGTGTATTTCATTGCCGTGAGGAGCTGATTTATGTTGTGTAAGCGAATTCTTGCCCTAATGTTGACACAAGAGGTCGGCCAGCGCTTTCTCTGCTATTAGACTGCTCTTAAACAAAACACGGGTGCCTCGTGGATCTTAGTAAGTGCATAATCTGCACCTTCTTATTAAAAAGATTCTCTAGCTTTGCAAAGCCCCAATTATTTCGTGGAAATTACATGTTACACACCACCGGCCGGGTTTTACGGACATAGCGGGTACAATTAACATTTAAAATTGATAAGAATTGAATGGAGAGAGTGAATTACCATAGTATTGTTTTGTACAATGCATTCTACTCTACCGGTTATTAAGTATGGGCTACTGCATTATAGACAACATGGTACCAGCGTCGTAAAGGTGGTTAAATAATAAGCTTATACGATGAACATTAATGGTTCAAATTGGATTCTGGCAATATTTGGGCATGTATTGATGGCAGAGCAGACGCCCGCTGTTGAATAGACCGCTCTGAATAGTCGGATGCTGCTATGTGAAATTTGTTGCTGAATGGGATCGGTAGAGAAGTGACATGTTTATGTGGACTTCAATATCGAAGCACAGTGAGCGGTAGCACTTGCCTTTGACTGGCACGACGGGGCATGCGGATTTCTCAAGTGTACTAAAGTTTAAAGTGCCATAAATAAAGGGCGCTAATAATAAATCCGTTGCGCCGATTCGACGCCTTTGTTGTGTTCAGTCAATGAACACAACAACGCCCACTGCGTAAGTTTCGTTAGAGAGAAAAACGCCACGCATATCCAACGCATAGAGCTATATTGTGAACGGTATATATGCAAGATAGCAATTTCCGCTCTACCTGTGCATATGCAATGCACTTGTTTCACTCGAGCATTAATATGAACGCTACTGAACCGATATGGCGCATATTGGCTTAGAATTGAACTGCAATTGCACTCACCTATGCTGACCAGCTTAATTCTCTCTGTCTCCAAAAACTTGAGGGCAACCGAGACGTTTTCCAGCTTCATCTGACGGAAGTTGGGTCTCTTGTTGTGCTTGCCCATCTTTTTCTGAGATAGGATCTCAATCAACCCGATAAGCCGGAGTCCATCGGAAAGATCGGTCTCTAAGCTGCCTAATCTCTTGTTGATGATCTTCAGGTGCTCGTTGCACCATCTCGTAAAGGTATTTTTCTGGATTTGCTTCCAGGGCGCATCCTCCGCCAGCTCACGCTCTGTGGCCGGCATATCCTCGTCGTAGAATTCACCGTACACTACGTCGCTACTGTGGTTCTCCATCGTGCCCGGTGCGTTTTTATACTGCTCTCTCTCGCGTGTGTGCCTGCGCAACTCGTGTGTGTCGAAAGAGGATAGCTAAAGTGCTCTTTGCTCTTGTTTTACAGGTTCACCGATCCACCAAAAGTTTGTAGCGTTTCGAATCTTTACCAAACTAAATTGATTTTACAAACACTAACAATCCTAATGGAAATAAAGGAACAGATAATTAATAAGTAACAAAAAGTTAAACGTAATTCTCATAAAACATGAGGAAATCCTCTCTTTAATTCAGGAAATCGCTTGTTTGCGTTTCCGATCAAAAATAACCACAGAATTGGCCCAAAATAAAAGGGGAAACGTGATACAAACATGTACAGATATATACTATAATACACAGTGGGTCTTGTGGCCAATGGTGTGTTTATAGATCCCTGAATTAGCGGT
Organism: Ciona savignyi; assembly: GCA_000149265.1. Lineage (NCBI taxonomy): Eukaryota > Metazoa > Chordata > Ascidiacea > Phlebobranchia > Cionidae > Ciona > Ciona savignyi. The sequence continues at coordinate 497,419 of CH003041.1, forward strand.
CACGGAGTGGTTTATACCAGGTGTATAAACCTTTAGCGAGGAAAAGAAGTCACGCTGTGTGACTGCCTTATATGTTCATAAGCCGAACCAAATCGGCAAGCGGTATTGGCGAGCTTACGGTAATGAACAAGACAGCATGACGCACGCGCTGACGAAATTACGTCACTCGTTTTATACTGCACTTGACGACATGCTGGTAAGTCGCTCTAACATAACACCACTGAGTGATACTTTAGTACAACTGTCACATCCGCTCAAAGAACAGCAATAGTGGCGGTTATTACAATGTGTTATTGCTTAAAACTAAACGAATCGCCAAATGCAATTGCAACCAACCGCCCAAATATACTGGAGCGAACATGTTTGTTTATTAGATTTGACTTAGCTGCCATGACGAATTTTTATCACTGTAATTCGATGGCTGTTTAACGCACATCAAGCGAACATACATCAGAACCGCCGGTCGCATTATATTGGATTTAATTGTGCATTGTTAAAACTTTTTGTTTACGGTATGCCATCAATTGGCGTTTAGCCTATCTACGTGTGGGCGTTTAGCATATCTACGTATTATAATATAATGAGGCACAGGCCAGAAAGTAACATTACTGTCCAGGTGAAGTTTTTACCGGAAATTCCTTGCTGTATTAGTTCCAAGTGGCAAACCAAATGTTAATGATTACTGAATTGGACTGCCTGATTGTCGCAACATACAGCACAGATATTATGGTTCACCACACCAGAACATTACATCAATAGTCAAGTTATTGAAGCTTATGTAGTATGCTGTACAAAATGGCAATATTGGTTTAGTTTTGGTGTAAAGCATAAAACCGTTGAATTCAAGCAACATACGTTATAGGGGAATATAACATCTATAGTTAGCGGCTGGTTTAGATCCCATAACCTTTCGGAAGGCAGAGGGCAACTACGCGCTTACACCGTACCAACCGGCCAAGCAGGATGTTTATACTTCTATTTATCATATGATGATGATTCGTTTCTTATTCTATAGATGCCAGGCTAAAAAAACGGTCACTATTGATGTTAATCGTACAAAATGACAGGAGAAAAAAGTAACAAAACTGCACATCGTAGTTTAAATGCACTTTATAGTGGACTATAATAAAGCAATAGTGTTGTGATCTTAATTATCCTTATAAAACAAGGCTATCGCTACTTATAGTAATGGGACAAAAAGACCAACGCAATGGTACTGCTTTTAAAATACTAACATAGAAATACACTAAAACATAATAAAGTGCATTTCATCGTGTTTTAATAACTGCTGAGACTGTGTATTATTACGTTGGTATATTTGTTTTAAAGGGATTGGCAAAAGAGTGGTTGAAATCCATCCCGAGCGACAATGATAGTGAACGAGGACTATTAAGATCACGTGTTAAAAGACAACGGTATTTAATTTAATCAAAAAATCTATATAGGCTGGGTCGAGTTTATTTACCAAGTCTATTTTTTATTATAAAATTCCCCCCAGATCGATAAATGTTGTAATATTTTCACTTTATTCTTATATGTTACCAAACGGTTCCGCCTTACAATTTATATTCCAAGAATGCTGTTTTACGAAGGTTGGAGAAACCAGACATGCGACATGTGACCAACAGCGAGTCGTCGCGACCAAATAAAAACAAAACGCTTCACATTTTTTCAGCGGCACGTCATCATGAGAAAAGGTATGCGACTGTGAAGCGCTCAGCAGCACTACCTAGCGGCAATGTTTAATCGTGTTCTAAGAGATGCGCCGTTATGGGGAATTAGGTTGTCAGCTACAGATAGCGGATAATGTATATGGCAAAGCCTTAAGTAACATAATACCAGAAATAAAATACAAGGACTTTTTCATACATTTATAATTTTCTGTGACTAAAACAAACTGAACGAACAACAAAACACAACAACTTGAGCAGACGAAAAAAGATAACTAGACCAATTATGATATTGCCTTAGAATAAAATTGAATGCTAAACATTTCTATAACAGACAAGATACTTACATTGAAAAACTAAACAAATTCGCTGGAATAACAGATAACCAAATGAGGATAAGGTCTCTGTCTGGCAATATCCTTAGTTAATTCCCCGGCGAATTAACTGGGGACATGGCCATACAGGTGCTAGGTTTAGTCTTTAATATGTTTACATTCTGCGCAAGTGTGGACATTGCCCAATACTAATAAAACGATTTTTTAATGTTATTCGCACTGCAATATAACTTCACCCACGTGACTGAGGACTAAGTTAACTGACGGTTATACAATTAAAATATTGTCATTGTCTTACGAATTGTAATACATGCGAATAGTCTAATACACTGAATGCACTGCTTAGGCCTACTTAGGACCAGCCGTTCGCCTGCACTGTTATACAGGTTGTCTATCTGGGGTTCCCTTGTGAATGGCACAGCGAAAAAACAAAATTTTGGTGGGCTCACAATTCCTTAACATGATTACAATACGAAGCGGAAACGGACGCTCGTAAGTTCATTGCCTTAAAAGACAGCAATCTCGGATATTTTGCACCGGATGAAACATTACGTAGTTCCTAAATGCGTCCAATAGCCCAATTTCTATAGCAATCTTTCAGACGTCACGCCTATTGGAATGTACTTTCACACCGGCTGATGTCTGGTACGTAGTCTGGCGATAACACGCGTTTAATGTATGAGCTTACAAGAAAATATCTTATTTATAAATTATAAGCGGTTTATGAAATGAGTACATTATTATAAAACAGCTTAATACTTTGTCGCAACAAATTTGCAATTCTACGTGCGACAATAAACACTATTTGACGATAATTCTGAAATTTACAGTGGTACTCTGTGAATAAAAGCAACGCGTTTGATATCAACCATGCAAACAGCACTATCGCTAATTTAAATTACACCTGCAGATACCTGCGAAAACAGTCTATGCCTGTCAGTAGACCACAGACACAATCTCGTAAAATTCTGCTCAGAATGTTAAACTTATGTGTGAAAAGTGATGAATCGACTATCGGTGCACGGAAAATAAATAATGACGATAGCGATATTTACAGTGGCATGCGATCTGTCTCACAGCGGCGCGCAATTTCAACACCAAAATTGGCGATCCTTGCCGTTCGCTTGCATGTCATGGTATTTTGACTGCCATGGCGTTGTAATGCTGCTATTTACATTGATATTTAGTACCTGATTATTTTAAGATATAAGTCCCTGGCGTATTTAACTGGAATTTGATCTGCAAAAAATCTCCTGTTTTTACGCGTATCAAACATTACTGCAAATTTGTACAATATTTTAACCACTGTGGCAAATGTTCTAAAACTCTTCAAAACAATGGACAATTTAGTCAATTTTCATTGCATCTGTTTGCTGTACTGCTGGCTTTCTTACATGCGTAGACTGAATGCTATCTTCGGTACTAACCTAAAGCGGTATAGCGGCATAGACTCGCTCCCAAGGGTGCAAAGCCCACGCAGTATCATTCTGGCGATAAGGGCTCGGCCGGCCTGACAATAAACCGGCACTTGGATTGGCGTAAAAGGTAGCACGAGACCGGCTGTTCCCAGCAGCGCAATATGATGAGGGGCGAGCTGAAACAGCTGCAACATTTCTCTTCAAGCTAGATTTAATGAATAACCCAAATGTAATAGGATAAAGTTATACAAAATTTACACAAACACCTATCCATATTTAATACAATCTTTACCAATCTTTCATGTGTAACCATAAAACTATATTTTCTGAATAACACTTATCTTCTCATTTTCACTTATTTTTCGTTGAAATATTTTATAAAATGTTCCTGTCTAAGCAACTCGTTTACCCTTAGAATATGTTAATTATGCATTACACAACATGGTTTGCACCCTTTCATAAGTTTATATAAATAATATTAACACACAAATGCTTATACCGATGCAAAACGTGGAACTGGCCATTAAATACTGCTACCAGCGTGTTTTATAACTCAACTAGATACTGTTCCCGCTTAATACCTCACGAGAATATCTTCAGTGCTCGAAAGTTCTAATCCACGTTCCCCTAGCAACAGTCAGTTGCTATTATTAAAGCATGACGCTGTTGCTGTTTGCAAGTCTAACGTAAGGGAGGGACCGCTGTCATCGGTCTATTAGTGATTTACGCAGAGTTAATGACGTTGAACTGGGAAATTTCATAATATACATTGTAACTGGCTAAGTGTGAGAAAGACAAGTGGGTATTATGAAGTGTTTTTGGTTTTAAAATTAAGAAAATGAATAAATAAAACAAGACATTAGAATGAACGTGTATAGTACTGGTATAACTGCTGTATATGCGGCTGAAATAATTGAATTGCCGACTTGCAAGCTATAATCGACATTATCTCGAAATTACAGGGGTTGTTTACATCCTGGGGGAAAGAAAAACTCGTCGTACACCCAAACCGCCATGAAGTGCAGTCAATCACCTAAACTGATCTCTTTCTGCAACGAAAACCATTCGAATGCAACCAATCATCTATTGCGTTGTTTTTCGGCAGAATGAAGTTTTTTAAGAAAAATATTTAAGAACATTTATTTTTTGTATTTATCAATTTAAATAACCTTTCTTAGTGCGGAAGTATACAAGCAACATATGATCTCAGCATATTTCTTCAACATTAAAATTAAACCGAAGAAATCTTCAAGATTAAATTTTAAGTAAAAAAACGATTCAAATTAAGTTTATTACGTAGAGACTTTCGCTTTATTAAACCGTGCTATATGACCATGCTTAATTTAGGTGAGACGGCAGTATGTTTCTTAATTATTTTAATTAAACTAAATCTTTAGAGGGTTAATACGCTTGTTGGCTAATTAAGAGCTTACATATCATATCATTTCGTCCGATTAGACTAATCTCCGTAATTCTGAAAACACCCGAACTCATTTCTCTTTGATCTTTCCGGTTCTAGACTGTTTATTAATCGGGTTTAATGGATTCTGAACTTCATGTTAAAATTCAGTGCTATTTTCCAGTCATAGATTGAAATCCAACTCGGTTAAATACCAGTTCAATTGTGGTAGGGTATTCTGCATAGGAGCTCAAATTAAACCTTGACATTGCCATTAATGTATGCGACTGTGTCAGGTAGGACTCACGTCTCACACAATCTTCAAATTTGAAATAATCTGATGTTTGACAAAACAATCGTCAACCCTATTGAAGGCAAACGCAATATGTAAGCGACTAACTTGCATTTGACGAAAGGTCTGACCTTTTTTATGTGTAACTACTGGCTATGCTTATGAATAAGTATAAGCTTTCCATTTATTCCAGTTGTTTTTTAGATAGTAACAAAATTTACAACAGTAAAAATGGCCAGCTGCTTTCTGAACAACTTTTTAAATATTTCAACAAAAATACTTACACGTAAAATTTTTATTTTAGAATAAACCTATTATTTCCTAAAAAGCAAATATTCAACAATAACGTATAAAAGATGGCTCATAACTACAAATGGTTCGTATTTCAAAGTTGACTCAGAACAAATATACGTCAACAATGGATATTGTATGTCGTCTAGATAAATCACCGATTCTTTTTGGGCCTTATATTATACACAGGCATTACAACATTATCTCCCTGAGCCCAGTAAAGAATTAGACGTTTGAATTAAAGATAAATGTGTATGAGGTAACTAGAGTAATGAAGACACGTAGTAAAAACGTCTATTAAAACTACGTACGCACGAGTCTATTTAGGCTAACTGCCCTGACAGTCTATTGCCTAAAGAGCACCTTAAGACGGTAGGTTAAGTGTAATATCATAGTTTTCTAAAACTTAGGCACAAAGTGTACCATTGTAGTACACCAGTGAAACCACAATTACAGTGCTTTTATCCTCTACGATCCACCCGCCAAAACAAAACACCTAATCGCGCTTTACAAGCCCAAATAAGGGATGCCAGATTTTACAAGCGCTTGGATTGCGAGACGCCTTCTCCACGTCTGTCTGTAATTTAAGTTACACACATCGTAATACTGGTTACTGCATTTCAAATTGTACGCGATATCTTATGCGCATATTGTTTGGTGGATTTGAAAATTTCGTTGGAAAAGTGGCATTCATTGACGTTATGTGTTTAAACACAAAATCACATACGTGCAGTAAAGCGCAACCAATTGTGAGGGAGTCGGCTTTAGAAGAAGGGTTTGGTCGAAATCATGACAAAACTGGAAAATAAATTAAAAATGAAATTCCACCAGTGGCTGAATATCAGTTTCAAGTGGACACTTACAAAGGCACACAAAATTATATGGCATGAAAAAATACAAAGCAAATATTCTAGGCCTAACATTGACATTTAGATTAATGTGCATAACAGTAAAGTAAGTTATCTATGTATATATATGATTTGGTATAATTGTTATATATATGCAGTATGCATAATTCAGGAAATTGTCGAAAGGTACTAAAGCCATGTTGGAGTAGCCTATTGCTCATCTTCAAAAATTATCAACAAATGAGCGAATTCTAGCCGACAAAGTGCATTTGCTTGAATCGAGGAATGCTTTACTCAAGCATGTTATGTATTCGTGGAGATAATGATGTTCAAACGTTGGCCTAAGTAAAGTAGGAGCAGCACAGCATGTGGTCAAGCCGGGGAGCTATCGCCATCCGTCTAGAGGTTGTTGTATCGTAACCGTTAATGACTGGTTCTGTCTTTAGGCTGAGCATTTAGTGGAGATCGACGGAACAGAGTAAATTATTTAATGAGTTGAACTAAAGATATGCACATTTATTCCATTTTTGGGTAATTGATGGGCGTTATCTCATCACTGGGTTTAAGGTCGAGTGATGCGTTTTCGGCTGGTTTGGGCGACGTTTGATGCAACTAAATTAACCGGCCACACATTAGTATTAATTGAATCAAAGTGGCTGTAAAACCAACTTTTGTTCAAGAAAAATTCACGAACAACATCTTATGATAGCCTACCCATGTGTGTCCCCGTGTGGGATAATCGAGAAATTTACTAAAGTGCACACAGTTGAAGCTAATGTGGTCAGTTATATATGATTAAGACAAAATTACAGCTTTTTTAGCTTAATATTCTACTAGGATTCAAGAAACCATTAAAAATGCCGTGCACAATTACTTTGCCGATTAAGCAGTGACATGTTTTAATCCGCAATCTTTCCGTTTGCTTTCCGAAGCTTTAATGCGGAGCCAATCGGCCCAAAAAATCTGAAAAGAGTCATGGATAAATTGTACAATGAATATTGCCACAACAACCATCACATTGGTCTAAATGCAAAAAGTTCAATTTCACGGATCTCTTTAAATTCGAAAATTAAAATTTATCCAGTGGTGGCGCTGCCGCTTGTTGTTAATAGCAACAACCCCAGCTGTTTTCATGACAAACTCCGGTAAGTGAATTTCTTTACGCCACGTAAATAAAACGATTAGTTTGAATGTTAATTACTTTTGCTGCTCAAATATTGTAGTTAAAGGCTAAATGCCCTACCGTTATGTATTTTTTTAATATTTAAAATGTATTTTCCGAGAAAACTAAAAGATGGGGGGAGGAGGGAAACTGCACAAAAAATTAAAGATTAAAGTCTTAGGGCAAGTTTCTGGGCTATAAATAGAGTGAGGGTTAGCTCTAGAATTAAGGTTAATTTTTGGGTCAGAATTAGAAATAGTTCCCATAGTTTTAATGAACAATTTCCTTCTTTTCTTTCCCTCTTGTTAGTGTTGCACATTAAAATGATTATGACATTAGAGTTAGTTTTAAACATGGGATTGGAGTTAGGGTTAATTCCGGGATTAAGATTAGTGTTCAGGGCAGTGTTTAAATTAGTTTTTCGGAATTTTAGTGATCTGTTTCCCTCCTTCCCGCATCCCTCCTTTTACTGTTGCACTTTTTTTCCTGTATATATCCCATTTTAAATGTTTACCTAAACTCTATGACATTTTAGTTATTTATTATTTGTAATTTGTTATATACCGTGTATTTATTTTATTTATGCAGGTTTAAGGCTGTGTTGTATAAACTTTACAGAGAACTCAAGAGTTCCAAATCAAATAAATGAAAATGCCCCTTGGAAGAAATCCGTTTCCATTTCCACAGTTGCAAAATGATGTTGATTTTGTCGGTTCACAGAGCAGACAGGTTAGTTATTAAAATATTAAAAGTTATCTGTCATGATTTTATACGGCTAGTGTTCACCCTACAGAGTATGGGGTTATTTTCTCTTTTTTTAAGATCATGGGCATGCAGGTTCGGCTTATATGTCATATAGACCAGTATCTCCTTATTATTGCAGGATCGCTTGGAGCTTAATTATTGCAGGATCGCTTGGAGCACTAAACTTCGTACTTATTAAACTCTCTGTGAGAAACGTCTAAATCATACATAACATGCTATTCATACTGACACAAACACACTGTAATTGCTTCATTATGTTAACCATGATATTTATACTAGGAAAAGGTTATTAGTTTGGTGGGTTGCTGCGACGCATTTCAGCCGACGGGTTACAAATTCAAAATTTGTCACTAGCTGGTCGGTTGTGTCCATCGGCAAAGCACTTAACGGACCAAACCTTACACCAGCAGATTAATGGGTTCTACTGAATTGGAGGAACGTCCTAATCATACACAAAAAACTGCAATATCTCTGGTAACTCGACAGGTGATCTGTGTATTACCACCCCTTGCGTTTTCCCATTTACAAAGATAAACATGAATATCCTATCCTAAATAGATATAAGATGCCACAGTCAAGATAGCCCATTTATGATACCTAACCTGTATAGTGCTATTCACAAGTATAAGGGTTTTAAATAAGGTTATTGCCACAGAAAAGTCCATTCGGCGAAGACACGCAATCTGCGCAAAACTGTGATCCGTGGAACCGATTGAACCGCACTCCAACTCTCGCCAGTGCGCGGCGGGAAATTTATCATTTCGATCCGCAAGCTCCACAAGATAGCCTGGACTTTGTGATAAAATCGAAGTATGATCACCATAACCAATTCCTGAGTGGAAATAACCAGACACTGGTGCAAAAGGAGACCGCTACTGATAACCACGGGTGGGTACTTGGGTCTCACAGTAGTAATTAAATATGGGACGCCTGTGTTTACCTTTATTTTTATAGTTTATAAAAGTCAAATGTAATAATATGAGTTGCTGTCAGCTCAGCTTTTCACTAGTCGGGTTGCCAAAGCTATTACTTTATTTCTGAACTTTTAACCTAGATTGAAAAAAGTCTGTTATGTGGATTTGTGGCTTTAAAAACCAATAAAATGGACACTACCACGATCAAGTGGATATTACAAAAAATGCAGATATTATTCAATGAATATATTTAGTATAACAGCTTCCCCAAACCAACTGTTCTCAACTAAGGCTCTGATAAATTCCGATGTTAGGCTGTTGTTTTTGAACTAGAAGCCCAAGGGAAAAACATGTGACTATTCTTTCCTGGACGGGATAGGATATTCCTGTAAATGAGAAAACCAAGAGGGTTAACACACTGGCAATCGTCAGATCACCTCGCGGCACTGTCAGGTTACCGGAGCTATTGCAGTGTGTTTTGTATGATTCACACGTTCCTTTAATTTAGTAAAACCCATTCATCCGCTGAGTTCAGGCAATGCATATTAAGTGCTTTTTCCAAGGACACAATCGACTAGCTAACATCCAGTTTGGAACCTGCAAACCTTCAGCTGAAAGGCAGCAAACTTAACCATTAGACAATTATCTCCTGGACTGTGTTTTTATGGTTTTTTATTTCTATTTTTAAAGGCGCATATTAAAGAACCGCATAAAAGAGGACCCACCAGCTTATGACCCACGTTACCCACCATTGAAAGTTGCCCCGGCTCAGAAGAACGAGAGCCCGCATAACATTGAAGGAGCCATACGTAAGTTTTGGGTCATTATGGTTGTATTTGTGGCATAGTCCAAAAAGGGGAATTAATACAAAATAATACTTTGGAACAGAAAGTGTTAATAGCTTATATGTGATTTTTTTAACACTGGAATTGAGATATAAAAGTTCCCTCTGTATTCATCTACTGAAGTGCATAAAATATTTGATGTACGTACAAGGTGTATAAATAAATCACAAACAAAAAAGATTACAATGTGACAATGTGTATTATACATACAATATTTTCACTTTTTGAACAACTCAAAAAATCTTTTGACTTTATCTAAAATCTAAAATAATATAAAATCCTAACAAATGACATAAAATTAAATAAAAAAAATAATATTCTAACAAAAAAAAAAGTCTTTTTTAACATAAAAAACACAAGACATAAAATTAGTTAAAAACTAGATTTCAGTACTAAGCAAGCTGACATTAAAATTTGATCTAAAAATTCCAGAGAGCCACCACAGTGCCGCAACCAACCGAGGATATTCACGACGCCATGATGGCGGGTTTTACTCAATCTAACTCCTCAATATGTGTGTTTAATCATACGAAAACTGACAAAGAAATGTTCCGTTTGGACTGCACTTAAACCCTGTTTTATTAAAATCTTTTGTTGCTATATGTGAGACGGTTTTTGTCATCTATCTGTAAATGTAAATAAAAATCTTTATGTGCCTGTATCTGGCTGACTTGTGTATGGTTATCATGACCAGAAGAATAGCTATATGCCTATTAGATAATAATAGGTTAAGGTATGAAACAAGCACCTTGTAGAACATGTTACTATGACCTTATTATAAGAACACTTGGTAGAATAGGACATTAATGTTTATTTCTGTATTGGAGAAAATACTTACACGAGTAGTCATGGTGTAATTACACAAGTAGTCATCGGATATACGTCATCATCGGGTTACTTTAGCTATTGCAGTGTGTTGTGTATAGTTAAGACGTTCCTATAACACAAATGAACATTTTGTAGTACTGAAGGGTGTCTGTAGATGCACTTGTACATTTCCTTATATAGTTTTTAAATTAAATCCCATTCTGTGGCAATGGCTGACACAGTTGTGGCTAATATTTAAATGTTGTGGAAACATTTCAGTTAACTGTGTATACCTTATAATGGCAGTAATGGTGTATTGTATTTGCATTTAACCCTGTACAAATGTTATTTGTTTTAAATTGTCTTTTTTATTTGAAAAAGGAAAACAATAATAATAAAGAAATAATCTTGTGAGCTAAATTTGGCCCAAGACTAAGAAATCCGGCCCGGTGGTGTAGCGGTTAAGTGCGTCGACTTTCAATCGAAAGGTTGCAGGTGCGAAACTGGTCGCTAGCTAGTCGGTTGTGTCCTTAGGCAAGGCACTTTACGGACATTGCCTGAACCCAGCGGATTAATGGGTTCTACCAAATTGAAGGAACGTGTCTATCATACACAACACACTGCAATAGCTCCGGTAACCCGACGGTGGGCGCGAGGTGATCTGACGATTGCCCGTGTGATAACCCCCTAGGTTTTCCCATTCACGGGGATAAAGATGAATATCCTATCCTATCCTAAATAAAAAACCCTGATCGCTATTTAAATCAATGTCGATACACAGCCAGAATTGTCTGAATATCATGCTGCAATCTGGTGGTGGAATTGAAATCAGCCATTTGTCTATTTTGAAAAGGTACTTAACTGTTGGTACTTGAACTTGTAGTGGATCGATATGTTAAACAAATGAAAACCATGTGTATATTATTTACACCACACCTTAAATTGTTCCATTTAGGGCAGGGATGGGCAACTTCTCAAGTCTGGATTATTACATGAATAGTATTCAATATCTTAATTTTAGGGTAACTTTCGATACAGTCGGCAGGCCGGTCAAAATTCTATCCCATATACTAATAATTGCAGCCAAAACTGTAAAAAGATAAAATCCTTTTAAATGAATCATATATTTCTAAACATTTGGCACATATTCTAGGCTACAGTGTTTCTGAACATCAACAGAAAAGTCAAGGTAGTAGAGTTAAAGGAGATCTACTTAATGGAACTAGTTTAGGTACAATAGATAAGGATAGGTAACTAATATCTTATACAGGTAATTACTAAAAACGTTAAATAGGTAATGGGTGCAGAACGAAAGTTGTTTGGAGGCTCTGTGTAAAAATAATGTTTGTAATCAAATTTGAAATAATGTTTGGTAAATTTAAAAATTAGGCAGTGAACACTGTATCCAAATATAGTATTTTTTTATAGACAGGTTGTACAGTATAATTAATAAATTAAAATAAAACAATTAAAAACATATGAAACAGTGTTTGCATGTTACAGTAATAAAATTAGGTAGCTGAATGAGTTTTTGTTTCGTTTTAAGTTCGTGCAAACAATTGTTTAAATTCACAGTACACCTGGACACAGTAGGCAAATCACTTTAGAAATATTTAAAAGTAGACAGCAGGCAAAAAACAGTGAATTAATAAAATTGGTTCTAAAAAAGGTTATAAAATTCACCATTAATTAAGTACAGGGGGACTAGTGTAAAATGCTGTCATAAAATATAGAATTTTGGGATAGGTAAAACTGATAAATCACTCATTCCAACCGCACTATGAGCTAAACATTGATCTTGTCTAGTTGAATGACTGTTTCATGTTCATCATGGTTTGGATACATCTCTGTTAAAATGGCAGCTGCTATTCTGTTCTTTAACCTCCCGGCAGCCTGTGTGAAGGCAGGTTTTAAAACTGAAGCTTAAACTTCACTAGGCAGTCGGTTGTGTCCTTGGGCAAGGCACTTAAGGGACATTGCCGGAGGTCAGCTGATTAATAAAATGTACCAAATTGAAGGAATATTTAAATTATTCAACACATTGCAATAGCTCCGGTAACCCGACGGTGGGTGCGAGATGATCTGACGATTGCACGTGTGTTAACCCCTTTGGTTTTCCCATTCACGGAGATAAACATGAATATCCTATCTCATCCTTAATGCTACATAAAATTATTATAAAAATAGCACACCGTTTGCGGTCTTTTATTCGGCAGAGGTGTTTCAGCGGGACGATCGTACTTGGAAGGCACAGAGGTCATTGGGCGAACTTTAAACCTCGGAGTGCTGGCTCGTGCTGAGAAGTAAGATGATTGTGGACGGGTGTGCGCCGATATTGATCGTGGTATGCCTGTGGAGTGAGGAAATAAACAACAAATACAGATTTTTCTTTATTGACGATACTTAATTTGTTCTGATCATAATCTGAACTTGGTTCCTCTAATTCAATGAACTTTATACATAATATTATCACATCATCTTATAAAGAAATATATCCCCACTAAGGTTTACCCGTTTCTTTGCTGATATTAAAGGAAAAACAAATAAACAAAAAATAAAAAACAAACCGGACCAAAAGTTAGGCATACATTTCCACATTTAATTACATCTATCTCCCATTGCTTAAAAAAATAATTATGACCTTAATAGAAATTAAAGGTACACGTGAATCACACTGCAAAATCTCAAATAACTAGAAGATGGGCGCAAGGTAATCTGAAGATTGCCCATGTGTTAACCCCATTGGTTTTCCCATTTACGGGGATAAACATGAATATCCTATCCTAAACAAACATAAATATCCTAGTTCTTGTTCAGAGCATCTTATAAGGTGTACTAATATAATGATTTTATCATGTACAAAACAACTTACTTAAAGCAGCACTGGTGGGTCTACTTGGCGAATGCACAGTCAGTTCCCTCTCAGTGTCCATGATTTGAGCTTGCAGGTTATCCACTTGGTCAAATGCATTGAGTTTAAGGTTCCTTTCTATTGATAGTTGAGTATGCATCTCTTTTAAGCTCCTGTGGAATTTGTACAAGTTTTCCCTTGATAAAATTGGAATTAAGTAATTTCCAGAAACTCTTAATATGCAAAGTATTATTGGACTCTGATTGTGTGTTTCTTGATTAACAATTTTCCAAATCCATACACTAACCTTAATAGAAAGTGTTTTCAACACAAATTAAATTGTTTTGCTGTGTTAATAAAGCTAGAAAATGTTTGATAATGTGAATAATTCAAATAAATTAATGAAAACAACAGCCAAATCAACCAGTAGTCACAATACTACAGTGACCGAAATAAGGCATTTTTGGCCAAAGCCTCAATTAAGCAGTTTTCCTGAACACTTAAAGTTAAGAACATGCATGCTATTACTGGCTGATAGCACATCCACTAAGCTCATTATCAAAACACAGCAATCATTAAAACAGATTAAGTTCAAATATTGGAGGCAAATTTGCAGAAAACCATCACTTACTTCTGAATTTTAATCTGGTTGCTTTGATCATATCGAGAGCTACGTTCAACTTCAGTGGAGAGCAATTTGAATCGTTTGTTTTTTTCTTCCAATTCAATGACCAACCGGTCGAGATTTCGTTGCCGCACTTGCTCAAGCTGTTGCCTTTATGAAAGAAACCATTTGTGTAAAAATTATGATAATTATAATTTTCTTTAAGATTTTTTAAATATATAAGATTTTTATACTGTAGTTGTGTATCAGGGGTTTATCACTGGGGTGGAAAAAATCTGAAATAAAGCAGAGACAGAATATTACATTCTTTGATATTGGTAATTATCGGAGCAAATGCACAGTGTTATATATGGCAAAGATGCTAATACAAATTAAATTGCTAGGTTTAAGTATGTTAAGTTGCTCGTCTAGGGAAATTGGTGGCTAACAAGTAGTTTGATTGCAACCTTCTAGCTAAGAGCCAAGGACGCAGCTACCAAGTTGATACAACACTTGACACAACAACACCAAGTTGACACAAAGTCAATCATATACAACACACTGCAAATGCTCTAGTAACCTAGCATTGAAAACAAGGTAATCTGACAATTGCCTGTGAGATTAACCCATCAATGTTGGGAAATTAAAGGTATATACTGTTTGCAAAAATTTAAAAAGATCTGAAATTTGAATATTTTTAATGTGTACACTTTGTGCTATAATTCCATGCCAAATAAACTGGATAATAAGCAACAATAATTTTATTAGATTTATATAGTTAAATTATACAATTCACCAACACTCAGTCCATTCATGCTTATTATTTCAATTGAAACACTAATTTTACGCACAAGTTGTTTATGATTATTGACTGTGACACTGGTGACAATAAATGGATAAAAGAAATATCCATGAAAGTGCAGGCAAGCATAAAGCTGTCATATCTATCACTATAAAATTTCTGGAAGCAAAATCCAGGTGTTAGCATGCCAGGTGTTGTACAGTGTCATGTTGAAAGCCCTTTTTTCTTGATTTATACTTTAATAAAAATTAACCAAAAAATATTTTTATTTAGTGAGTTTAAAAAAAACATTATAATTATAATATAAATGTAAAAAATCTTTTATTTTCCAAATCACAACAGTGATTATAATATAACAAGGAAAATTAGATTAGATGAAGTCAACAGTTGAGTTGCTCGAGCTATTGTAGTGCGTTGTATATTTGTTATGACTTCAGTTTAATATATATACAATTGAATATACTGGATTGAGGTAGTGTCTGTAAAATGCCTTGACAAAGAATAACAAAAGAGATTCGGCTGAATATTAAACCAAACAGTTATATGGTCATGGCAAGCGACTTCAATCAAATTGTCCAAAAAAAGGCACTTCAACATGCCAACTAAATATATGTATTTCGGGTTATTTCTGAAAAATGGCTGGTCTGTAAAAATATGGCTAGGATGATGTTTTAGTATCATGTGAAAATGGGGTATCATAGCACAGATGTTATGCATAATTTCATGACATTCGCACAATCATTTTGCCCGGAATATTGCACTGTGAGTTATAGTCCTACCGATTAGCTTAGTGGGTTACCTTAGTACATTGCATTTCTGCCGAAGGATTGAATGTTTAGTGGATTAATGGGTTTCACCAAAATTAAAGGAATTATCAATCATACACAACACACTGCAAAAAAATCCGTAACCTGACAATAAGTGCGAGGTAATCATATGGTTACCCATGTATAAGTAAACAAATTATGTATTCATTTACGGGGATAAAAATGAATATCTTATCCTAAAAGTCCAAAAACCTTAAGAAAGCCAGACAGACATTATTTTTCACTAAGCCTTTCAGGCTTGGCAATATTCACCTGTTTCTTTCCTCCTGTGCATCCTTGTGCATCTTCTCCTTCTGCAGCTTCTTTTCCCGCTCCATCTGCTCATAAGCTTTCTTGAGTCGCGCATCGGAGGCTTGCAGGGATTGACGCACAGAGTGAAGCTCCTCACGAAGAAGATCAGCTTCCTCTTTCCCCACCAACTGCTGTCCAAGACAATCTTGTCTCGTCCTGAAGAATGGTTTAGGATTTCCAGTTTTTTTTAGCAATGATTACAAATTACATTTTTTGTTCGGGTCCTTGGTAGTCCTGGACCAGGAATTTAGGCTATAAAAGGCCAGTTTTTATCAATGATAGTAATAACAGTCATTTGGCCTCATAACCCGAGCCATACTGTAGATGATGGATTGCCAAACTATGAGCAAGGAATTTTAGGGGTTGCAAAGAGGACATTAATTTTACACAAATCACTTTATCGTTTATATTACAATTTGTTATGGATTTATACGTAAAAAAAAGGTCGTAGAAAATTTTAGTTAATCCAAAGGAGTCAGGAGCTTCAAAGTTTGTCCTGCTGTAGATATAGGTACAAGGTCTTAACACATACTATAGTACATACACTTTTTGTGGCTGGTCAACTTAAAAGCCA